>BSBK01005465.1:0-262500 GCA_027943335.1 Chamaecyparis obtusa
AAGAGAAATGTAGCACTTATGTTGTTAGGTCACTTGGGTCGAGCATGGTTGCAAGCGTTCCAGTGACTCCATGGGTGGAACAAGGTTGTCATTGGCATTTACCTAGCCAACCAGAGCCGATAGAGTAGATGGTTTGATGCCAGGATGGGAGGTTTGAAAGATACACTACTGAGCTACTTTCAACTAACCCTCACTACAAGTTTTGGCATTGACTGAGATCGCCTTGCCAAATGAAAATGAAGTCAAATCACCCATAACCGAGAGAGGTTATTGTAGACCTTGGAAACATGATCTCATCACCCTTGATGATTTGTCCATACCTCTCACGAGGTTTGAGATCCAAGCCTTAGAAGATCACTGCCTAATCATGCTTGGTGCACCTTGGGGTCACTTGGGTCGAGTGTGGTCACGAGCGTTCCAGTGACTCCGTGGGTAGAATGGGGTTGTCAGTGGCAATGACCTGGCCAACCAGAGCAATGGAGTAGATGGTTTGATGCCAGGACAGACGGTTTGAAAGATACACTACTGAGCTACTTTCAATTGACCCTCATTGCAAGTTTTGGCATCGACTGAGATCGCTTTGCCAAATGCAAACGAGGTAAAATCACCCGAAACTGAGAGAGGTTATAGTAGACCTTGAAAACAAGATCACATATCCCATGATGGTTTGTCGATACCTCTCATGAGGTCTAACATATGAGCCTCAGAAGATCACTGCCCAATTGTGCTTAGTGCACCTTGGGGTCACTTGGGTCGAGCGTGGTCGCGAGCGTTCCATGACTCCATGGGCATAAAGAGTTGTCATTGGTGTTTACCTAGCCAACCGGAGTGACGGAGTAGATGGTTCGATCCTAGGATGGATGATTTGAAAGATACACTCCTGAGCTACTTTCAACTGACCCTCACTCCATTTTTGGCATCGACTGAAATCACATTGCCAAATGCAAACAAAGTCGAATCACCCAAAACTGAGAGAATTTATTGTAGACCTTGAAAACATGATCCCATATCCCCTAATGGTTTTTTGATACCTCTCACAAGGTCTGAGATACGCATCTCGGAAGATCATTGCCCAATCGTGATTAGTGCACCTTGGGGTCACTTGGGTCGAGCATGGTCGCAAGCGTTCCAATGAATCCATGGGTGGAATAGGGTTGTTAGTGGAATTTATGCAACTAATTGGAACCAATGGAGTAGATGGGTCGATGCTATGACTGATGATTTGAAAGATACACCACTAAGCTACTTTCAAGTGACCCTCACTGCAAGTTTTGGCATCCACTGAGATCGCCTTGCCAAATGCAAATGAAGTCAATCACCCAAAACCAAGAGAGGTTATTGTAGACTCAGAATCTTGATCTTGTAGCCCCTTACGATTTGTCAATACCTCTCACGAGGTTTGAGATACCAGCCTTGAAAGATCGCTACCCAATCGTGCTTCGTGCACCTAGGGGTCACTTGGGTCAAGCGTGGTTGTGAGTGTACCAGTGACTCCGTGGGTGGAATAGGGTTGTCACTGGTGTTTACCCAGCTAACTAGAGCTGATGGAGAAAATGGCTTTTATGCCAGGACAGATAGTTTGAAAGATACATTATTGAGCTACTTTCAACAGACCCTCACTACAAGTTTTGGCATCGACTGAGATCGCCTTGCCAAATGCAAATGAATTCGAATTGGCCAAAACTGAGAGTCTTTATTGTAGACCTCAAAAAAATGATCTCATAGCCCCTAACAGTTTGTCAATACCTCTTATGAGGTTTGAGATATGAACCTCAGAAGATCACTGCCCAATCATACTTAGTGAACCTTGGGGTCACTTGGGTCAAGCATGGTCGTGAGCATTCTAGTGACTCCGTGAGTGAAATGGTGTTTTCACTAGCATTACCCGGCCAACCAGAGCTGATGAGTAGACAGTTCGATTCTAGGATGGATGTTTGAAAGATACACTATTGAGCTACTTTCAACTGACCCTCATTGCAAGTTTTGGCATCGACTGAGATCACCTTGCCAAATGAAAATGAAGTTGAATCACCAAAAACCTAGAGAGGTTATTATAGACCTCAGAAACATGATCTTGTAGCCCCTCATGATTTTTTGATACCTCTCATGAGGTCTGAGATATGAGACTCGAAAGATCATTGCCAATCATGCTTAGTGCACCTTGTGCACCCTTGGGGTCACTTGGGTCAAGTGTCGTCGCGAGCGTTCCAGTGAATCCGTGGGTAGAATGGGGTTGTCACTGGCATTTACCTGACCAACTAGAGTTGATGGAGTAGATGGTTTGATGCCAAGATAGATGGTTTGAAAGATACACTACTGAGAAACTTTCAACTGACCCTCACTCCAAGTTTTTGCATTGATTGAGATGCCTTGCCAAATACAAATAAAGTCAAATCGCCCAAAATTGAGAGAGGTTATTGTAGAGCTTAGAATCATGATCCCATACCCCCTAATAGTTTGTCAATACCTCTCATGAGGTCTGAGATACGAGCCTAAGAAAATCAACTGCCCAACTCGTGCTTAGTGCACTTTGGGGTCACTTGGGTCGAGCATGGTTGTGAGCATTCTAGTGACCTCCGTGGGTGGAATGGGGTTTTCACTGGCATTTACCAGCCAACTAGAGTCGATGGAGTAGATGGTTTGATGCCAAGATGAAAGATACATTGCTGAGCTACTTTCAACTGACCCTCACTACAAGTTTTGGCATCGACTAAGATCACCTTGCCAAATGCAAATGGAGTCAAACCACCAAAACTGAGAGAGGTTATTCTAGACCTCAGAAACAAAATCTTGTAACCTCTAAAGGTTTTTCAATATCTCTCATGAGGTTTGAGATATGAGCCTTGGAAGATTGCTGCCCAATCGTGCTTAGTGCACCTTGGGATCACTTGGGTCAAGCATGGTCGCGAGCATTCCAATGACTCCGTGGGGTGGAACCAAAGTAGTCACTCATGTTTACCTGGCCAACTAGAGCCAATGAGTAGATGGTTTGATCCTAGGATGGATGTTTGAAAGATACACTACTGAGCTACTTTCTGCTGACCCTCACTGCAAGTTTCTGCATTGACTAAGATTGCCTTGCCAAAGGAAAATAGAGTCAAATCACCCAAAACTGAGAGAGGTTATTGTAGACCTTAGAAACATGATCCTGTAACCCTTGATGGTTTGTCAATACCTCTCATGAGGTCTGAGATACGAGTCTCAAAAGATCAATGCCCAATCATGCTTAGTGCACCTTGGGGTCACTTGGGGTTGAGCATGGTTGTGAGCATTCTAGTAACTCCATGGGTGGAATGGGGTTTTCACTAGCATTTAACTAGCCAACTAGAGGCTAATGGAGTATACAGTTTGATCCTAGATGAATGGTTTGAAAGATACACTGCTGAGCTACTTTCAAGTGACCCTCACTGTAAGTTTTGGCATCGACTGAGATCTCCTTGCCAAATGCAAACAAAGTCAAATCACCCAAAATTGAGAGAGGTTATTGTAGACCTTAGAATCACTATCCTATAGCCCCTGATGGTTTTTCAATACCTTTCATGAGGTCTAATAGATGAGCCTTAGAAGATTGCTTCCCAATCATGCTTAGTGCACCTTGAGGTCACTTGGGTCGAGCATGGTTGCGAGCATTCTAGTGACTCCATGGGGGGAACGGGGTTGTCACTTGCATTTACTTGGCCAACCTGAGTTGATGGAGCAGATGGTTTGATCCCAGGACGGACGGTTTGAAAGATACACTGCTGAGCTAATTTCAACTGACCCTCACTACAAGTTTTGGCATCGACTAAGATCGCCTTCCCAAACAAAAATGAATTTGAATCATCCAAAACTAAGAGAGGTTATTGTAGACCTCAAAAACATAATTTTGTAGCCCCTAATGGTTTTTCAATACCTCTCATGAGGTCTAAGATATGAGCCTCAAAAGATAGCTACCCAATCGTGCTTAGTGCACCTTGGGGTCACTTGGGTCGATGTGGTCGTGAGCATTCCAGTGACTCCATGGGTGGAATGGGGTTGTCACTCATCTTTAAAATATCATGAAAGTGAACCACCAACTTATAGTCCACACCATTTTCAGTAACAAAAAATTTAACCCTTTTACTCTCCGGTGCAAACTCAGAAAGCACGTCACTTGCAAACCATAAAACACACAATACATTATGGTACACTAGGAAACTTGCAAGAAGTTGTGTTTTACAAATTGAGTAAGTAGTCCTTGGGAACATGTCCTTGTATGTAGTGGAAACAATTAGGTTTTCATTTTGAAACAAGAGAAGACCCAAATGGGAAAGCATGCATACTTCTTTTCTTGACCCAGTTCTGTTGCAATGACTATTAGTGGTATGTTTGAAATTTGAACTATGAAACTAGTCATGATTAAGCTAGTCAACACTCTACTAAAATTCAACTATTTTAAATATTTTTCCACCACTCCCAAAACCCAATAACAAAGACTAAATATTAGGACATTTGTTTTTCTCTACTCTGGAATACCCTATTCATGGAGCTTATTATGTTTGAGGTTTAACTTCTATAGATTGTTTGTAATGATAAAAAATAATATCCTTACAAAATTAGAAACAACAATCAAACATGTAAGAATTCAAACCATGCAAATGAAATAAGTAAATGACATGTAAGATTCCTTGTTGGCACTATTGGCCACCCATACATGATTTTGGTCATAAGTCCTTATCAAGACTTCTAGGACATTTAACTTTTAAATCAAATTGATTGTTACAAATTTCCATTATAAGCTTCAAAAGATCTCAATTAACCATTAAGGATCCTTTTGTCCTTCTATCTCTAATTGGATCCATGGTGACTATAGGTGTCTTCATAGGTGCTCCTACACAAGTTACAATCCACATATACAAAACCAATTTTATTGACTCAAAATACAATCTAAGAAAGGTGAAATTAATGTATTCAAATTAAGCTTAATGAACTTAGAAAACAATGTACTAAGTTAACTTATTACCTAGTCAAGTGTTAATGAAGGGTCATCTCTTTGCTTTAGGGTGTCCAATAGTGCTTCATGATCAACAGTACTAATAGTCCAAAGTTCTTTTGTCTTTGGTCTTCCTTGATGCTTTTACAACTTGACATTTTTTGATATAACAAGGTGTGAATACATGAGAATAGTTTTGTGCTTCTCATAGTCTTCAAATACAGGAATTCCATTCTTTCTAATCATGTATGTTTGCAACCATGTTCCCGCAACAACAACTGAACCAGTATGATATGTGAACCCATCACCATCTGTCATTAGTTGTACAAGCTTCTATTTACCTCGTACACAATGTGCTAACCAATAATTTGACCTCTCATCATTCCCCTATGGTGCAACCAATGCAAAAACATCTCATGGTTTCAAAAGATCTAAAAGATGGTCATACTCAACTAAAGTGTCCATGTCATCATTTCTTATAAAGTGTCAAAGATAAAGGAGTTAGATATTGTGGAACCCATGTATCCACCCACTCACTTGACTCACAATGATCCCAATCATACTAAAAACACATGGGGAAAAAACAAGCCAACTCTTGTATCCAAATGGTCCATGTACTACTATTGAAGCTTCAGAATGAATGCATTTTTGAAGAGTCTTTCACTGTTTGAAAATCCAATCTATCTCATATAGTTCCCTCCTCAACCAACCAAAAGAATCTATGCACTTTAGAATCAAGAGTCCCTCCCTGTGACAATGCTAAAGTACACCAATTAACAATAGAATGAGCATCAAGAAGTACAACACCTAAAATCCTTAATTGCTCCTTAACTAGAGCTCTCTTCACACATGCACCTGCTCCATCATGCTCCCCTTTCCCATGCCTTGACTCAAAAAACTCCAAATATGAGGTACACCTCTCTCCACATGCATTCTACACAACCAATAAAATTTTTTGGCATTCTTAAATTGACCAGTGCAATTATTCAACCAAATGAGATGGCTATCCATAGCAATACCATTTTCCTACAAGAAGTCAAAATAGTTCTGGAAACAATGTTGAACAAACTCATGAGAGTGAGACCTGTCATCACTCATATAAAAATGGTACTCTCTGATTATCTTTCACTCATATTTTGTGCTATCAGGGGAATGTCTATATGTGATGTGTACAAAAATAGCAACCTAAATGGAATTGTAATATTGAGCTTGAGTCTCATTTTGGGGCTGTAATGTATAGTTCTCTACAAAGTCTACAATGGATATAATAGTTCCAATGGGGAAAGTGTCCTTACACATCCTAAATTGTTGATCCAACCATTGAGACCTATGACTATGCCTTGCATACTTGTAAAAATGATTTGTCTTGAAATCTAAGATAAAATCAGCAACATTGTATTCTTTTGCAACTAACTCACATCTAGAGCCTTCACCTCCACTCTTCAATGTATATTTCACTATTTCATATACCTTTTTTTGGACAAGTGTCTTTCCAAAATTGTGTTCCAAACCCTCATGAAAACATGTTCTAAACTTGGACAACCCACCACATTCTGAGCACTTGGCATTTAAGAAATCTTTTTTATAAAATAAAAAACCATCATCTCTATGACATAAAAATTGATCTAGCAAGTCTCTTGATGATTTGGGAAGACCACTTGCACCACAATCCGCTAGCATTTCATTAGTATGAAAAGTAGAATGAATGGATAGTAATAATTCATGATGCATTGAAAACTCAACATGATATTTGCAACAACATGTATTCCAAATCTTAAGGGGTACACAATAAAATGGCTTCATGGATTCAAAAGACCTTTATGATATTTTCAATGTTGGATGTGTCTCACAAAATTTTTTATACAACATTGTTTGACTTACCTCCACATAATTTTTAGGATGTGGAGTGCGGTCTCGATTGCCAACTCTCAACTTCAAGACATCCTTCACATTTGGTGAAACTCTTGAGTTAGCATCCCAAAATTCTTGAATTTCATCCCTGAAAAAATCTTTTAGCTTCTTATCGAAACACAAAAGTCTCCCACCATAAGCCCATGTATCAATTTGAAGCGGATCATCAGTCTTTCTTTTCTTGAAAGTGCTCTACCCAAAGTTTTACGGTCTATATTGAAGTCAACACAATTTTTTCTCATCAAACGAGCCTTTCTCAACTGATGACTTACTAAGGAGGTTGTAATAACCCTCAGAGAAACTCTCTTGTCCTTTTCTCTACTAGTCTTCCCAATGCTATTGAGAGCACTAAAAAGATTCTTCACAACAATGGCATTTCTCTCCATTTTCTTATTCACACAAATCTTCAATTTCACAAGCATAGATCTCATCTTTTACATCTTTAACAACTACACAAAAAATTGACATTTCTCAAACAATGTCTTGTTTCCAAAAAATTGATCATAAAGTCTTGAAGCCCACAACCTAATGGTTCTATGTGACCTCTTACCTTCCCAATTATTCATAATGTTCTCCTCAATTTCAATTAACCATTTAGGTGTTCTTGAAAGCCTCAAATTTGAAGATTGATTATCTTTATTGCAAGGGACTTCATTTTTCATATAATTTGGAGATGTGTAATGTTCATGTGGTTCTTGTGCAACATTTTCATTCCCCAAGTCTACATTTTCAATCTCCATCTATACATTTTCATCTTTATTCCATTCATTGTCATTCCCCAAATCTACATTTTCATTCACAAAATTAATTTCCATATTATTTTCAAATTCAACATCCTCTTCACTTGCAACTACATTTATAGGGTCACCTTGATTAATGTTTAACATACCTTCTCTCCTTCTTCAGTGATTTTCCCTATCTCTTTCCCTATATGCTTGAATTTCTTCATTCGTCACCTTCCTCTTCTCTTTAGCCTTTTGACGACTGCTACTTCCCATGGTGAGACCACAATTTGACCAAAAACAAAAAATGGTCCCCAAAATACTTTTTTTTTTCTTGCAACCCGTGAAAAATTCTAAAATCCAGTGCTTCTCTGGTCTGTGAGGACAGGGAATATTTTGGTCAAATTTGACCAGTCCAAAATCAAGTACTTGATTAGGTAGATGAAAAAAAGGGTAGGAGCAAATGAAAAAATTGAACTTTTGCATATAAAATGGGGTATATAATATATATATAATATATATATAATATATACTAATGTATTATATACTAATCTCTACAATATATATAATGTATTATATATTAATGTAGATAATATATATACTAATGTATATAATGTATTCAAAAAAATACCTGCACAGATGATTTGATGACAGACAGTTTCAACCCAAGTCCTCTTGAAAGTATCCAGCACAGGATTTTTCTACAGACTCCTAGTGTCAGTGGTCTGACTATACTGAATAAGTCCCCATGACCCCTTCTGACACATTTGAATGTTCAAGTCTGTCCGAAGGGGTCGTAGGACCCCTTAAGACACACTCAAGCATTCCAATGTGTCCATAGGGGTCATGCGAACTTCCTAGGGGTCCTAACACGTGATAAGGCATATTAGGACCCCTCGGAAGTCCCCATGACCCCTTTTGACAAATGTGAATGCTCAAGTGTGTTTGAAGGGGTCGTATGACCCCTTAAGACACACTTGAGAATTCCAATGTGTCCATAGGGGTCATGCGGACATCCTAGGGGTCCTAACACATGATAAGGCATACTAGGAGCCCTAGGAAGTCCCCATGATCCCTTTTGACACATTTGAACACTCAAGTTTGTCTGAAGGGGTTGTAGGACACCTTAAGACAAACTTGATGTGTCTAATGTGTCCATAGGGTGATGCAGACTTCCTAGGGGTCCTAACATGTGATAAGGTGTACTAGGACCCCTAGGGAGTCCCCATGACCCCTTTTGACACATTTGAACACTCAAGTATGTCTGAAGGGACTGTAGGACCCCTTAAGACACACTTGAGCATTCCAATGTGTCCATAGTGGTCATGTGGACTTCCTAGGGATCCTAATGCGTGATAAGGCATACTAGGAACCCTAGGAAGTCCCCATGACCCCTTTTAAAACATTTGAATGCTCAAGTGTGTCTGAAGGGGTTGTAGGAACCCTTCAGACACACTTGAGCATTCCAATGTGTCCATAGGGGTAATGCAGACTTCCTAGGGGTCCTAATGCATGATAAGGCATAATAGGACCCCTAGGAAGTCCCCATGACTTCTTTTCACACATTTGAACACTCAAGTGTGTTCGAAGGGGTTGCACGACCTAATAAGACACACTTGAGCATTCCAATGTGTCCATAGGGGTCATGAAGATTTCCTATGGGTCCTAACATGTGATAAGGCATACTAGGACCCCTAAAAAGTCCCCATGACACCTTTTGACAAATTTGAATACTCAAGTATGTCTGAAGGGGTCGTAGGACCCCTTAAGACACACTTGACCATTCCAATGTGTCTATAGGGGTCATGCGGAATTCCTAGGGGTCCTAACACATTATAAGGTGTACTAGGACCCCTAGGAAGTCTCCATGATCCCTTTTGACACATTTGAATGCTCAACTATGTCTGAGGGGATCGTAGGACCCCTTAAGACACACACTTGAAGTGTCTAATGTGTCCATAGGGGTCATGCGAACTTCTTAGGGGTCCTAACGCATGATAAGGCATACTAGGACCCGTGGGAAGTCCCCATGACCCATTTGAACACATTTGAATGCTCAAGTGTGTCCAAAGGGGTTGTAGGACCCCTTAAGACATAGTTGAGCATTCCAATGTGTCCATATGGGTCATGGGGACTTCCTAGGCATCCTAACGTGTGATAAGGAATACTAGGACACCTAGGAAGTCCCCATGACCCCTTTTGACACATTTGAATGCTCAAGTGTGTCTAAAGGGGTCGTAGGGCCCCTTAAGACACACTTGATGTGTCTAATGTGTCTATAGGGGTCATGTAGACTTCCTAGGGGTCCTAACATGTGATAAGGGATACTCAGACCCCTAGGAAGTCCCCATGACCCTTTTTAATACATTTGAATGCTCAAGTGTCTCCGAAGGGTTCATAGGACCACTTAAGAAACACTTGAACATTCCAATGTGTCCATAGGGGTCATGCGGACTTCCTAGAAGTCCTAGCGTGTGATAAGGTGTACTAGGAGCCCTAGGAAGTCCCCATGACCCCTTTTGACACATTTGAATGCTCAAGTGTGTCGGAAGGGGTTGTTAGACCCCTTAAGACACACTTGAGCATTCCAATGTGTCCATAGTGATCATGCAAACATCCTAGGGGTGCTAACGCATGATAAGGCACAATAGGACCCTTAGGAAGTCCCCATGACCCCTTTTGACACATTTGAATGCTCAAGTGTGTTCAGAGCAGTTGTAGGACCCCTTAAGACACACTTGAGGATTCCAATCTGTCCATAGGGGTCATGCAGACTTCTCAGGGGTCCTAACACATGATAAGGTATACTAGGACACCTAGGAAGTCCCCATGACCCATTTTGACACATTTCAATGCTCAAGTGTTTTCAAAGGGGTTGTAGGACCCCTTAAGACACACTTGATGTGTCTAATGTGTCCACAAGGGTCATGCAGACTTCCTAGGGGTCCTAACACATGATAAAGAGTACTAGGACCCTAGGAAGTCTCCATGACCCCTTTTAACATATGTGAATGCTCAAGTATGTTTGAAGGGGTCACAGGACCCCTCAAGACACACTTGAGCATTCCAATGTGTCCATAGGGGTTATGAGGACTTCCTAGGGGTCCTAACATGTGATAAGACATACTAGGACCCCTAGGAAGTCACCATGACCCCTTATGACACATTTGAATGCTCAAGTCTATCCGAAGAGGTTGTAGAACCCCTTACAAGACACTTGAGGATTCCAATGTGTCCGTAGGGGTCATGTGGACTTCCTAGGGATCTTAACGCATGATAAGGCATACTAGGACCCCTAGGAAGTCCCTATAACCCATTTTGACACATTTGAACTCTCAAGTGTCTCTAAAGGGGTCGTAGGACCCCTTAAGACACACTTGATGCATCTAATATGTCCATAGGGGTTATGCAGAATTCCTAGGGGTCCTAATGCATGATAAGATGTACTAGGACCCCTAGGAAGTCCCCATGACCCCTTTTGACACATTGGAATGCTCAAGTGTATCTCAAGGTGTCATAGGACCCCTTCAAACACACTTGAGCATTCCAATATCTCCATAGGGATCATGTTGACTTCCTAGGGCTCCTAACATGAGATAAGGCATACTAGGACCCCTAGGAAGTCTCCATGACCTCTTTTGACACATTTGAAGTCTCAAATGTGTCCAAAAAGGTTGTAGGACCCCTTAAGACACACTTGAGCATTCCAACATGTCCATAGGGGTCATGCGGATTTTCTAGGGGTCCTTACGTGTGATAAGGCATACTAGGAGCCCTAGGAAGTCCCCATGACCCCTTATGACACATTTGAACACTCAAGTGTGTCTGAAGGGGTTGTAGGACCCCTAAAGACACACTTGAGCATTTCAATGTGTCCATAGGGGTCATGTGGACTTCTTACAGGTCCTAAGGCATGATAAGGCATACTAGGACCCCTAAGAAATCCCCATGACCAATTTTGACACATTTGAATGCTCAAGTGTTTTTCAAGGGGTCATTGGACCCCTTAAGACACACTTGAGCATTCCAATGTGTCCATAGGGCTCATGCAGACTTCCTAGGGGTCCTAACGTGTGATAAGACATACTAGGACCCCTAGGAAGTCCCAATGACCCCTTTAGACACATTTTAACACTCAAGTGTGTCTAAATGCGTTATAGGACCCCTTAAGACACACTTGATGAATCTAATGTGTTCATAGGGGTCATGCAGAATTCCTAGGGGTCCTAATGCATGATAAGGTGTACTAGGACCCCTAGGAAGTCCCCATGACCTTTTTTGACACATTTGAATGCTCAAGTATGTCTCAAGGTGTCGTAGGACCCCTTCAAACACACTTGAGCACTCAAATGTGTCCATAGGGGTCATGTGGACTTCCTAGGGGTCCTAATGCATGATAAGGCATACTAGGACCCCTAGGAAGTTTGCATGACCCCTTCTGACACATTTGAATGCTATAATGTGTTCAAAGGGTTCGTAGGATCCCTCAAGACACACTTGAGCATTCTAATGTGTCCATAGGGGTCATGCGGACTTCCTAGGGCTCCTAACATGTGATAAGGCATACTAAGACCCCTAGGAAGTCCCCATGACCCCTTTTGACATATTTGAATGCTCAAGTGTGTTTGAAGGGGTCATAGGACCCCTTAAGACACACTTGAGAATTTCAATGTGTCCATAGGGGTCATGCATACTTCCAATGGGTCCTAAGGCATGATAAGGCATACTAGGACCCCTAAGAAGTCCCCATGACTCCTTTTGACACATTTGAATGCTCAAGTGTGTCTCAAGGGGTCGTTGGACCCCTTAAGACACACTTGAGCATTCCAATGTGTCCATAGGGCTCATGCAGACTTCCTTGGGGTCCTAACGCATGATAAGGCATACTAGGACCCCTAGGAAGTCCCAATGAGCCCTTTTGACACATTTTAATGCTCAAGTATGTCTAAGTGGGTCATAGGATCCCTTAAGACACACTTGAGATCTCAAACATGTCCATTGGGGTCATGCGGACTTCCTAGGGGCCTAATGCGTGATAAGGCATACTAGGACCCCTAGGAAGTCCCCATGACCCCTTATGACACATTTGAATGCTTAAGTGTGTCTTAAGGGGTCGTAGGACCCATTAAGGCACACTTTAGCATTTTATTGTGTCCATAGGGGTTATGTTGACTTTCTAGGGTTTCTAATGCATGATAAGGTGTACTTGGACCCCTAGGAAGTCCCCATGACCACTTTTAACATATTTGACCACTCAAGTGTGTCCGAAGGGGTCGTAGGACCCCTTAAGATAGACTTGAGCATTCTAATGTGTCCAAAGGGGTAATGCAGACTTCCTAGGGGTTGTAACGTATGATAAGCTGTAATAGGATCCCTAGGAGGTCCCCATGACCCCTTTTGACACATTTGAACTCTCAAGTGTGTCTAAAGAGGTTGTTGGACCCCTTAAGAAACACTTGATGTGTCTAATGTGTCCATAGGGGTGATGGGGCCTTCCTAGGGGTCCTAACACATGATAAGGCGTACTAGGACCCCTAGGAAGTCCCCATAACCCCTTTTTACACATTTGTATGCTCAAGCATGTCTGAAGGGGTCATAGGACCCCTTAAGAGACACTTGAGCATTCTAATGTGTCCAGAGGGATCATGTAGACTTCCTAGGGGTCCTAACACATGATAAGGCATATTAGGACCCCTAGGAAGTCTCAATGACCCTTTTTGACACATTTGAATGCTCAAGTGTGTTCAAAGGGGTCTTAGGATCCCTTAAGACACACTTGAGCATTCCAATGTGTCCATCGGGGTCATGCAAACTTCCTAGGGGTCCTAACACATGATAAGGCATAGTAGGACCCCTAGAAAGTCCCCATGGCCCCTTTTGACACATTTTAATAATCAAGTGTGTTCGGAGGGGTCATAGGACCCCTTAAGAGACACTTTAGCATTTTAATGTGTCCATCAGGGTCATGCAGACTTCCTAGGGGTCCTAACATTTGATAAGGCATACTAGGACCCCTAGGAAGTCCCCATGATGCCTTCTAACAGATTTGAACACTCAAGTGTGTCTACAAGGGTCGTAAGACCCCTTAAGACACACTTGATCATTTCAATGTGTCCATAGGGGTCATGCGGACTTCCTAGGGGTCCTAACATGTGATAAGGCATACTAGGACCCCGAGGAAGTCTCCATGACCCCTTTTGAGACATTTGAACACTCAAGTGCGTCTGAAGGGGTTGTAGGACCCCTTAAGACACACTTGAGTATTCTAATGTGTCCATAGGGGTCATGTAAACTTCCTCGGGGTCCTAACATGTGATAAGGCATACTAGGACCCCTAGGAAGTCCCCATGACCCCTTTTGAGACATTTCAATCCTCAAGTGTGTTTGAAGGGGTCGTAGGACCCCTTAATACACACTTGGGCATTTGAATGTGTCCATAGGGGTCATGCAGACTTCCTAGGGATCCTAACATGTTATAAGGCATCCTAGGACCCCTGGAAGTCCCCATGACCCCTTTTCACACATTTTAATGCTCAAGTGTGTCTAAAGGGGTTGTAGGACCCCTTAAGACACACTTGAGCATTCCAATGTATCCATAGGGGTCATGCAGACTTCCTAGGGGTCCTAATGTGTGATAAAGCATACTAGGACCCCTAGGAAGTGCTCATGACCCCTTTTGACACATTTGAACACTAAATTGTGTTTGAAGGGGTTGTAGGACCTGTTAAGACACACTTGATGTGTCGAATGTGTTCATAGGGGTCATTCAGACTTCTTAGGGGTCCTAACGCATGATAAGGTGTACTAGGACCCCTAGGAAGTTTCCATGACCCTTTTTAACACATTTGAATGCTTAAGTGTTTCTAAAGAGGTCGTAGGACCTCTTAAGACACACTTGAGCATTCCAATGTGTCCATAGGGGTCATACGGACTTCCTAGGTGTCCTAATGCGTGATAAGGCATAATAGGACCCATAGAAAGTCCCCATGACCCCTTTTGACACATTTGAATGCTCAAGTGTGTCCTAAGGGGTGAAAGGACCCCTTGAGACACACTTGAGCATTTTGATGTGTCCATAGGGGTCATGCAGACTTTGTAGGGGTCCTTACATGTGATAAGGCATACTAGGACCCCTACGAAGTCCCCATGACCCCTTTTGACACATTTGAACACTCAAGTGCATTTGGAGGGGTCATAGGACCCCTTAAGACACACTTGATGTTGGAAACAATTGTCTGAAGGAAATTGCTACTCAAATTATGTATTGTCTTTGATGTCACACAATGTCATAGTCCGCAGCAATCAGTTCCTACCAAGCTCAGTTGGTCTTCCAGACAAGAAAATTAGTGTCTACCAAGTCCACTCGGTTATCAAAGAAAATTTAGTGTTTACCGAGTTCAGTCGGTCGTCAAAGGAAATTCTGTGTTTACCGAGTTTAGTCGGTTGTCAAAGGAAATTCAATGTTTACCGAGTTCAATCGGTCGTCAAAGGAAATTCAGTGTTTACCGAGTTCAGTCAGTTATCGAAGGTAAAGGATTGTCGGTGTTTACCGAGTTCCCTCGGTCTCCGAAAGATTGTAGAAAGTTATGGTCACTGAACACTGTCGGCCCTTGAAAGATTTTTGTAAATAGAGTTTTCTTAATTCAGCCGACTATTATACTAAATAATGTCGATTTGACAAATCTAAAATCATATAAATAAAAGGTCAAATGTGAAAAACAAATAAGAAATACAGTAGAAGATTTACAGAAGAAAGACAGGAAAGGTGTGTGCAAATTTGTGAAGGATGTTCAGATATCCTTAAGGTGCAGCAGAGATTTATTCGATCAAGAAGGATCACACTTATGCAGAAAAAAGATCTATAATCAGCAAGGTAGTTGCATTATTATATAGGTCATTTTCATTGTTACCTTCTTATCATTGTAACTGTGAATTCTAAATCTCTTAACTAAGTTGGTTTAACAACCATATTGTAAATCCTCTAACAAGGTGACAATTCCATTGAATTGTTTTCAAGACCTCTTACCAAGCCACTCCTAGCAGGGTGATTAAATCCTCTAACAAGGTCACACCTAACAGTGTGTTTTGTAACCTTTTACCGGGTTGGCTTCTAACCGGGCATCACTTCAGAAAAGTGAAAATCAGTATCTAGATACATTGGTGGTTTTTCCCATATTGGGTTTCCACGTTAAATCTTGTGTCTCTTGTGTTCTTAATTGCTATCTTAATCATACACTAGTACTGATGAATATCTAAACGATAATTTTGCTAATACTTTTTGCATCTTCAAAGTCACTGCAATCTATTTACTGAGTGCTAAAATAGATAACATTCTTTAAGATATCCTAAGGGATCTGGAAAGAAATAATTGTGAAGTGTTTTATGGTTGACTGATTCACCCCCCCCTCTCAGTCACTTCATCCATATTCCATCAATTGGTATCAGAGCTTTTGTTGCTTGCAGGAAGGGTTTCAAGGACCTAAGCTAAAGATCAGGATGTCTTACAAGAGGGAAATTTCAAAGCTCAATAGAGATAACTTTTTAGCATGGCAAGGTCTCATGCAACTTCATCTGGCTTCCATTGGTGATTCAGGATGCAAATTCATTGATGAAGAATACACAATTCCTACTGGCGCATTAACTATTGAAGACATTGCAGAGAAAAAGACTCATAACACCATGATGATAGACATTGCATCTACTCTCAGCTATGAAGAATTTGATGATATTAAAGAATGCACTACTGCATATGAAATGTGGATGACACTGAAGAAAATATATGGTGGTGATGCAAATGTGAAAAGAGCCAAAGCAGAAAGCCTAAGAGGACAGTTTGACAAGATGAATATGAAGGAAGATGAAAACATTGCAAAATATGTTGAAAGAATCAAAGCAAGTGTAAGTGCAATTAGAGCTTCTGCAGGAACAATCTCAGATGAAACTGTTATAAGTAAGGTACTCAGAACATTACTCCCTATCTATGCAATAAGAGTATTAGCTATTCAAGAAAGAAGATGTGAAACAAACCACAATATAACTTTGGATGCTTTAGTTGGAAGATTGACAGCCTTTGAATTAGACAACTATGACAACTATGTTCCTAGTTCCAAAAATATTGAATCAGCATTTGAGGCCAAGGTTTCACTAAAGAAGAACAAGAAAATTAAAGAAGTTCAGTCAGAAAGTGAAGAAGTATCAGAAGAAAGTTCTGATAGTGATCTTGAAATTGTAGAAGCATTACTTGCAAAGAAGTACTCTAAAGGGAAAGGTAAATATAAAGGTAAAACTCCTTTAATCTATTGTTCATGTGAAGAAATTGGACATATTGTAGCTAGGTGCCCAAACAAGCTAGTCAAGGAAGAGAAGAGAAGTCACAAGTACTATGGCAAAAAGAATTTCAAATCATTCAAGGATAAAGGTAAGAAAACATGTTTTATGGCTAAAGATTATGATGATAGTGAAGAAGAAATTGTCTTTATTGCTATAAAAGATGAATCTGATGATGATGAAGATAAGATGGCACTTATTTCTCATATAAGCAAAGATGATATATGGATAATAGATAGCAGATGTTCACACCACATGACTGGTGACAAGACAAAATTTGAATATCTAGAAGACTGTGATAGTGGCAATGTAAGATTTGGAAACAATGAACCTTGTTGTATAAAAGGAAAAGGAAGAATCTCATTAACCAAAGAACTCATATGTGATAATGCTTATTGGGTTGAAGGACTGAAACATAATCTTCTAAGTGTAGCACAGCTAATCAACACTGGTTTCAAGGTTGAATTCATGAATGGTCAAGCAAGACTGCTGGATGAAAAAGGAAAACTCATTGGATCAGGAAAACAAACAAAAGGTAACTTATTTTATCTTGATCTCAATGAATATTCATGCTTTATTGCTCAAATTGAAGAAAGTTGGCTATGGCACAAAAGGTTATGTCATGTGAATTTTGATAACATGATAAAAATAAGCAAATTCAAGAAGGTTAGAGGCATTCCTACTTTGAAGAAACCTGATACTGGTCTATTTAAGAATTGTCAGATTGGCAAAATGAGTAAAACTAGTTTCAAGAGTAAGAACTATCAGTCTAAAGAAATTTTGGAAATTGTGCATACTGATTTATGTGGACCTATTGGAATACAAAGCTATACTGGAGATAAATTCTTTATTCTTTTCGTTGATGATTATTCTAGAATGATGACTGTTATGTATTTAAGAGAAAAATTAGAAGCATTTGAAAAGTTCAAATGGTACTTAGCAAGAGTGGAAAAGGAAACAGGGAAAAGATTGAAATGCTTAAGATCAGATAGAGGTGGTGAATTCATCTCCCATGATTTTAACAACTTTTGCATTGAAAGAGGAATCAAAAGATAGGTATCAGCTCCTAGAACTCCTAAGCAGAATGGAATAGCAAAAAGAAGAAATAGATCTATTATGGATTGTGCAAGGACTCTAATGATAGAAAAGAACATCGCTATAAAGTACTGGAAGGAAGCTATCAGCACTGCAGTTCATACCTTGAACTGAGTACAATTGAAGAAAGACACATTCAAAACTCCTTATGAATTATGGTATGGCTATAAACCCAATGTAAGTTACATGAAAATATTTGGCAGCAAGTGTTATATCTTAAAAGAATCCAGAAGAAATAAATTTGATGTGAAAAGTGATGAAGGAATATTCCTAGGATATTCTAGCAAAAGCAAGGCATACAAATGTCTGAACTTATCTACTTACAAAGTCATAGAAAGTATACATGTAAAATTTGATGAGTTTGCAGAAAAGACTGAAGAAGAAAGCAAAAGGGAACCTGAGAACTACAGAAGATTCGTTTACATTGAACCTGAAACATTGGCAGACACAACTATCAATGAGGAAACTATATCTACTGAGCCGAGCATAGTTACCAAGTCACAAACCGAGTCACAGGAAGAAGTTCAAACTGAGTCACAGGAAGAAATTCAGACCGAGTCTCAGCCTGAAGTTACCGAGCAAATATCTACCGAGCCCGAGCAACCTGAAGAAGAGATCCTAGAAGACAACAACATGAATCATTCAAAAAGAAAGGAACCTATACTAGCCAAATATGTCAGAAGACATCATACACCAGATCAAATTATTGGAAACAAATCAGATGGTACTATGACAAGAAGCAAGCTAAAAGGTACATGTCTGCTTACTGACTTTGAACCTAGAAATATCAAAGATGCATTGGAAAATGAAAGTTGGATTGAAGCAATGAATGAAGAATTAGAACAAATACAAAAGAACAAAACATGGACTCTTGTACCTAGACCTAAAGATAAGAATGTAATTGGAACAAAATGGGTATTCAGGAATAAGCTGAATGAAGATGGTCAAGTATCTAGAAACAAAGCTAGACTGGTATGTAAAGGTTATTCTCAAGAAGAAGGTATAGATTATGGAGAAACTTTTTCTCCTGTTGCAAGATTAGAAGGTGTAAGAACTCTACTTGCTTATGTAGCACACAAAGGATTTAAGGTATATCAGATGGATATAAAATCTACATTTCTCAATGGAATTCTTGATGAAGAAGTCTACATTGAACAACCTGAAGGTTTTGTTGATCCAGATAAAAAGGACATGGTCTGCAGGTTACACAAAGCATTGTATGGTTTGAAACAAGCTCCTAGAGCATGGTATGAAAGACTCCATAACTATTTGATTCGGATTAATTTCAAAAGAGCCAATGATAACAACAATCTGTATATTAAAGAAGGACCAGATGACAAAATTGTATTGGCAGAAATATTTGTAGATGATACTATATTTACAGGGAATGAGGATCAGTGCAAAGAATTTTCAGAGCAAATGAACAAAGAATTTGAAATGTCTATGTTTGGTTTAATAAAATTCTTTGTTGGTCTTCAAATTCAGCAAAGCAAGAATGGTATATACATTACTCAATCTAAATACATTAAGGAAATACTTAAGAAGTTTGGTATGGAAGATTCAAAACCAGTTGGTACACCCATGTGTACTGGACTGAAACTTACCAAAAATGATGATTCAAAAGAAGTTGATCAGACCCTATACCGATCTATGATTGGAAAATTGCAGTATGTAGTACATACAAGACCTGATATTGCCTTAGTAGTCGGTATAGTAGCTAGATTCTCAGCAAAACCTAAGGAAAATCATATGATGGCAATCAAAAGAATCTTAAGATACTTAAGAGGAACTAAAGAATATGGTTTGTGGTATAAATTTGGAGGCAATCTAGACTTAAAAGTGTTTACTGATGCTGATTGGGCAGGGAACATTGATGATAGAAAAAGCACAAGTGGTGGAGCATTTTTTCTTGGAAAAAGACTGGTATCCTGGACTAGTAAAAAGCAAAATTGCACATCTCAATCCACAGTTGAAGCAGAATATGTTGCTGTTGCAGTAAACTGTTCAAATATTGTTTGGTTTAAACAATTATTAGAAGGTATGAAGGTTGAAATCAAAAACCAATTGTTATATTTTGTGACAATACCAGTGCAATAAACATTTCAAAGAATCCAGTGATGCATTCCAAAACCAAGCACATTGCTATTAAATATCACTTTGTCAGAGAATTGGTGCAGGACAAGGAAATCAGATTAGAATATATTCATACAAAAGAATAGATTGCAGACATTTTTACCAAACCATTACCTAAGGATGCATTTGTGTATCTAAGAGGTAAGTTAGGGGTCATTCCCCTATCTGAGGCTCACTAAATACAGTTTTAGTGATGCATCAACCAGAACATGATTGAAAATCAACCAGTTGATGCAGCATATTCAAGGAATCATTGCATATGAATCAGTACTTGAGGTACATTAATTTACACCGGTAATATGTGAATTGTATTTGGCATGTGTTGTCAAAGAGGGAGTGTTTGCTATGTCTTTGCTATTACTTCAAGAAATTTTCAATAGTCAGAAGGAAGAATTTTCAGGATAAAGGAAGTTTTCTGACAGAGGGAGATTTGAATCTAAACCGAGCTAATTCTTTCAAATTTCTTATGCTATGACATATTGTGTTGCCATCAATGCCAAAGAGGGAGATTGTTGGAAACAATTGTCTGAAGGAAATTGCTACTCAAATTATGTATTGTCTTTGATGTCACACAATGTCATAGTCCGCAGCAATCAGTTCCTACCGAGCTCAGTCAGTCTGCCAGACAAGAAAATTAGTGTCTACCAAGTCCACTCAATTATCAAAGAAAATTTAGTGTTTACCGAGTTCAATTGGTCGTCAAAGGAAATTCAGTGTTTATCGAGTTCAGTGTGTCGTCAAAGGAAATTCAGTGTTTACCGAGTTCAGTCGGTCATCAAAGGAAATTCAGTGTTTACCGAGTTTAGTCGGTTATTGAAGGTAAAGGATTGTCGGTGTTTACCAAGTTCCCTCGGTCTCCGAAAGATTGTAGAAAGTTATGGTCACCGAGCACTGTCGGCCCTTGAAGGATTTTTGTAAATAGAGTTTTCTTAATTCAGCCGACTGTTATACTAAATAATGTTGATTTGACAAATCTAAAATCATATAAATAAAAGGTCAAATGTGAAAAATAAATAAGAAATACAACAGAAGATTTACAGAAGAAAGACAGGAAAGGTGTGTGCGAATTTGTGAAGGATGTTCAGATATCCTTCAGGTGCAGTAGAGATTTATTCAATCAGGAAGGATCACACTTATGCAGAACAGAGATCTGTAATCAACAAGGCAGTTGCATTATTATACAGGTCATTTTCATTGTTACCTTCTTATCATTGTAATAGTGAATTCTAAATCTTTTAACCGAGTTGGTTTAACAACCATATTGTAAATCCTCTAACAAGGTGACAATTCCATTGAATTGTTTTCAAGACCTCTTACCAGGCCACTCCTAGCAGGGTGATTAAATCCTCTAACAAGGTCACACCTAACAGTGTGTTTTGTAACCTTTTACCGGGTTGGCTTCTAACCGGGCATCACTTCAGAAAAGTGAAAATCAGTATCTAGATACATTGGTGGTTTTTCCCACATTGGGTTTCCACGTTAAATCTTGTGTCTCTTGTGTTCTTAATTGCTATCTTAATCATACACTAGTACTGATGAATATCTAAAAGATAATTTTTCTAATACTTTCTACATCTTCAAAGTCACTGCAATCTATTTACCGAGTGCTAAAACAGATAACATTCTTTAAGATATCCTAAGGGATCTGGAAAGAAATAATTGTGAAGTGTTTTATGGTTGACTGATTCACCCCCCCCCTCTCAGTCACTTCATCCATATTCCATCACTTGATGTGTCCAATGTGTCCATAGAGGTCATGGGGACTTCTTGAGGTCCTAATGTGTGATAAGGCATACTAGGACCCGTAGGAAGTCCCCATGACCCCTTTTGATACATTTGAATGCTCAAGTGTTTTCGAAGGGGTCGTAGGACCCCTTAGGACACACTTGAGGGTTCCAATGTGTCCATGGGGGTCATGGGGACTTCATAGGGGTCCATAGGAATTCATGGGGGTCTCTCTCTCTCTCTCTCTCTCCCTCTCTGCCTCTCTCTCTCTCTCTCTCCGCCTCCAGTGAATTACTCTTCAAAGCCTCCATTTCTGTATAGCTAGGGTTTACAGTGCCTATAAAAGGAAGAACTATGCCCTTGTAGGGATTCATGCTCGTGCTCAAAATCATATTATTTTCATGCATTCCCTAACATTTAATACAAAGATTTAGCTGGCCGCCTTCAAAGACCTAAGTGAAATGAAAAATAAAATTTAGGCCAAAAATACATACCGCATTTCTGTATGTAGTACCATTAGCTTCAACCATCTAGTTGGCTTCCTCTGCTAAGGCATGAAGAACTTCATTGATGTCTACTCTGGGAGGATGATTATAATTTCCATATTTCTACAAGCCCTAAAATATTTTCATCCTTATCGCTCTCTACCTCCACTCTCTCACTTTAGTCCTTTCCCTCTCTGCTACACTCAGCTTAGCCATCCTTACCTACTCTTTAACAGAGATTCTCCAAAATTTGTATACAAAGGCATCCTATAGGAAAAAAATGAAAATTTTCCCAGAGAATATCCATAATTCATATACAAAAGCATCATACAGTAAAAATGAAAAAAAATTAATAGCTTTAAAAGGTAAAATTTATCATTAATGCCAGTAGTACCAAGGTCATACCCATTGTCAAATCCTGGCCTATGACGTGCTAAATGAGAAAAGCAAGTGAAATGAAAGGGAAGTATGGATCAAATAGCGAAGGTGCATCATATCAGATCAATATCATAATATATGCAGAAAATAATGTTATGGACAAAAATATTTGCATATTAATGGGAAAGAGTGGGAATAGCTTCTTGGACCCATGATAGAAATTATAGATAAGGAGGAAGAGCTAGGAAGGGGAAAGCGGCAAAGGAAATAAGTAAGATATGTGTGTGAGCCTATGTCACATGATGATGATGAGTACTCACCATCTAGTAGTAGGTCAAGTAGTGACAAAAGCTCTTCAGTGCACATGTACACTGACACACAAAATTAAGATAGAAAAGTAACAAGTGCTATGGAATTATCCAGAGAGCAATGTGAAATGAAGCCTCAAATTGGTTCTTTAGTAGGAAAAGAATTTGGTTATGCAATTCATTCTAGCAACACAAATATTTCTATTAGAAATGCCTATTAATCAATGACCTTGCATTTACAGGACTTGGGAAACCAGGTTACTCATGTTGGGCATTATCCCTCAAATGTAAGTTCATTGCCACCTTTGGCAAGGCAGTCTCACTCCTCATTTTACAACAAAGGGCAGCCATCTATGGTCCAAGGTTTTAATTCAGCTGACAAGTGGAGAGCTTCTCAAGGTACTGATCTCTTTTGTAGAATTTCCTGATTCATCTCAAGGTTCTCGTTTAGGTGACCAACACCTTGGAGGTCCACAAATAGATCCATTGATTTCTCAAATTTGTAAAAGAGTAGATGCAATTTTGGAAAGAGTATCCCAATTGAAGAGAAATGGAAATTCCAGTGAGCATAAAGTTATAGCAAATCCAATGGATGTATCTCCTCCACTAACAAATATAACTACTTCTAGAGAGTTGAGTTTAAATGGAGACTGTCTATTCCCAAACATGCCCCAGTCGAGCAAATGAACCAGATGTTGCTTGAGTAAAGAAGATTGTGGTTTATTAAACCATCTGGATCATCCCACTTGCTATCAGTTACTACTTTTTGAGTGGCTTGATAGTTGCTTCTGTGCGGGATTTCTATAATATATAATGTCCCCATGCAAGTACATGCTAGTTTTTGTAAACATTTTCTGTTGTAAAGGGTCAGTGAGAAATATCAAAGAAAAGGTTCTTGCATGTATTATTTAGACACATGTCAATTAGGAAACCATTTTTCTCCCATTACATGGAAGAAATGCCTAGATTCACTTTGTCAGTATCAATAGGTAGGAAGATGAGGGAAGAAATATTTGTAAAGAGGAAGTACAAATGTTACCATCCGAAACCATTTGGAGAGTACTATTCTTCTCTTGATTATAATAAGAAACTCAAAATGCAGAAGACAACAAATAGCTGGGGCATTTATTTCCTATGACCTATGTCAATTTTAATTCAATTCCTATTGATGATATTCTCAATGTGTAAAATTAAACTGATGTGTTATTTTAAAATGGTGTTGACTAAAATTTATGAACATATGTCAAATATACATTTTTTCTAGAATTTGAAATAGAACCAGTGGTAATATAATCAAATTTGTGTATTTCACATCCAATCATTGGATGTTAATGAAAAGTACAACACAGTAATATTTTTGAGCCGATAATGAATATTAGTCTTAGTTCAACCCTACTCTTGTGTATGTGGGTTCTTGGAGGTATCTATTGAACAATGTGTGGATCTGTAATGTCCCTATCCAAGACCTTACTCACTTTGCTTAAAACTCAGCTAATTAGAATTTGGATTTCTAATGCATGTTGTGATATTATTTAAGTTTGCCTTGCTCCTTACTGATTAATATTGTAATGAATTAGTTATCCTTCCCCTTCTCTCTCGTACTCTCTCCCCTTCCCCTTCTCTCCCTCTCTCCTACTCTGTCCCCTTACCATTCTCTCTCTCTCTCTTCCTCAATGGTTGCCCATGAATTTTTTAAATGGCTGATTGATTTCCGTTGCTTCTTTCAATGTCCATCCATGATTTTTCTGCAATCTTCCAACCTTTTGTACATAGTTGTAAAATACATATTAATATATTATATATATAAAATAATATAATTTAACATTTAATATTAATATATATTAAATAATATTTAATGTAAAATGTATATTATATAATATTTAATATATAATTAATATTATATAATATTTATATATAGTTTTTGATATATAATATATCATATGAAGGGTGGAGAAATGGGAGGGAGATTTAGGGGAGGGAAAAGTGAACAATCAAAATTCTGTCGGCATTTTCGGGTACCTGATTAGGCTCGGTATTGGTTTGTGCACCAAACCTACATGG
This sequence comes from Chamaecyparis obtusa, assembly GCA_027943335.1. Classification (NCBI taxonomy): domain Eukaryota; kingdom Viridiplantae; phylum Streptophyta; class Pinopsida; order Cupressales; family Cupressaceae; genus Chamaecyparis; species Chamaecyparis obtusa. The sequence goes on from BSBK01005465.1 coordinate 25,097, forward strand.
TCAACTATTGAAATGTCTCAAAAACATGTTTTTCACCTGTTTCTCTAAGTTCTAGACTTTGACCATGTAGCTGACGACTTTTTTTTCACCCGAATTTGATGAAATGAAAAGAGTATATATCTTAAGGAGATTATCAACTTTCTATCAATATAATTTCTGTCAAATTTTGAATTCGGTAAATAATTATTAGTTATTTTCTAATTGAGTTACCTCTAAAGTGCTGATTCATATACTGATTGAAAAATGACTATAACTTTCAAATGGTATAACTTTTTTGAAATCTGAAACATGCGTCACATTCTATGCTTCACCTACTATAAGGAAATTTTTTTTTTTTTGAATTTTGTAAAGTTTGGAATGAGTAAAGGTGGTCAGACACGAGAGTTTTTTTATTCTAAAAATGTTGTAGTATAAAATTCATAATTAATTATTTTTTTGGAATAAAATTACAAAAAAATATGCATCACATCCGAGCACAAGTCTACTACTTATATATAAAATCTTATAATAAAATATTATCATTTGATTATGATTAAGGTGGTCAGACATACACCTACTTCTTATTTTTTTCTAGAAATTTTTGTACTGCTGCATTGAAATCTATACTTTTCACCAATCATACTAAATTTTTTTCAAAAAAGGCCTAGTAGTTTAGAAACTACATTCAATTTTCTACAGATTCTATTTTTACAACTTTTTGATATTAGGTTGATAACTAGTTGAAAATTTCACGTCAAGTTGACTAACCCTGTATTGCTGATTTGTAATTGCCATTGAAGGGCATAGTTTGGCCCCTCATGATCTTGCACATACTTGGTACCCACAACTGATCGACTAATCAAAAGTATTTGGTTAAGGATGTTGACCCTATTAGGAGTCTATTACATATATATAGTATCTTTGTCTTGGTTAAAGGACTCTAGGCCTTGTTAGAAGCCTCAACCTTGTTAAGAGTTGGTATTACAAAATAGAATGATTGTAAGATGAGCTCACTTCCAAAACATGAAATATACAATGATATCTTCAAATAAAAAGGTAAACTACATAACCTTTCACTGTTGTCGAATAGCTTTTCTATTCTTATTTAGCTTTGTAGGCTCTTTGCTTTCATTTACTGAGTTTACATGCCTTCCTTCTTACAATATACAACTTCACATCATACTATGCTCATTAAAAGTTCTATATGTATCATGTGTACATTTCGCATTACATAATTCTTACGTATATACAAGTTATTACAACTAATAACTTCCAGTCGGCTTACAATAAATAAACTCTTCTCAAAATATAAAACCAATTCATGCTGCCTTAGGTTTAACATCTAGGATGTCATCCCTACATGGTTAATTCATTATTTTAATTAAATGAAATAATCCCTTTAATTGATTATGATCATACTTTGTCTTCTACTCTGCTCAGGTTGACTCAATACTGGCTCTGTAATTCTTGCATATCTTCTTCCATACATGGTGTACAGACTTGCACTTTCATATGTGGCTTTGATATACATAGAATTATCCATGTTCAAGTGCACATGTACTGAACCTACTTTGAACATTGCTAATCAAAACTGTCTTTGATTAGACTGGTAAATATTGTTGTACTTAGATAATTTTTTAGTGCGCTCACACAGGACCGCTTTCTTCTATTATGCGATCATCATAGTGAGTATATGTTGCCATAATGACAAAAATATGATATCCTACTTATCCAAATTTCCAACAATCTCCCCCTTTGTCATTGGTGGCAACATATGGGAAAATTAGCTAAGTCCCAAAAACTTAAGATACAAAATTGTGGCCATACAAAAATTTGTGGATCTTACATAACTACTTATATCTCCAAAATATTTATACTCCCCCTAAGAGTATACTTCATGCTTATACATATAACATCTATACATTACAATTTTCTGCTTATATGACTCCCCCTTTGACAATAATGACAAAGGTGTCAAAAACTATTTTACCTCAAAATTTCAATACTACAAGGCTGGAAGGCTTGCAACACAATCTACAAAATTGATCTTCAGGCTCTCCATCTCCTTTTCCCATGAATTCTTCACTGTATCAAAAACATTGAGCAATGTGTATAGGCCAAAGGATGCAATTTCACATGCCTTAAGATTTGCATAAGAAAATTTTCCATAAGATGTCTTTGAAGAAAGACATTCTTCCAATTTATTTTCAAGAATACTTATTTTCATTGATACTTTCTCTCTTAGTAGAAAGAATCTTTTCAATTTCTTTTCCTTCTCATCATTTAGAATTCTCATATCATAAAAAATCTTACTTGTATTCCTCTCAATTTCTGGGATCTTCACATTAGGGCTTTGGAAAACTTTTACTACCATTTGTAGTTCTGCCTCTTTTATCTTTATCTTCTCTGATATCTCAGATGTGTGGCTTTTTGATTGTGTACACTAAATGTACAAATCTTTCCCTTTTTCCATGCATCTTCTCAACTCTTTTATACATATATCCAAATTATCTATATCATTTATGATATTCTAACATATAACTTGAAATATCTAAGCATCATGAGCTGCTTGGGCTTTTACTATTGCTACATCAGATAAGTTTTTGAATTCTGCATCAAAGGATTTTATTACTTCTTTTTCTTTTCCTTGTGGATCTACCTCACTGACTTGACTTGATATTATGCTTTGAATTTACCTGTTACCTAAAGTAGTTTTCCTTCCAAGATTTTCACTTTCTTGTTCTTCCCAATAATCTTTTTCAGAGATGAGATCAACTCTATTTGATCATCATCATCAACTTCTTGTCCAAGGCTTGCAAACATAGATTCAATCTATGGTTTTTATGTTGTGTCTGATGTGTCCTTAGGTGTAGGAATGACTACTAATTGCTCTTGTAGAACTACATGCTCTTCTGCTATTGTATCTTTTTCTTCTTCCTTTTATGTTTCAACCTCTTGTTCCTTATTCTTTGTTGTGTCTTGTTGCTCATCCAAAAAATTGCAAACATCAACTTCCTTGTAATTGAAGGGATTTTCTTCACTATCCAAGGTGATATTTTCTCCTTCAACATTCATAGCCTCATCGTCAATGTTAATGGAGGGTGGCAGTGTTGGTGATGGATTTGTTTGATACTCTACTTCAACTGCTTGATTAGATTCATTGATGTGCTCACCTGGTTTAGAGGTCATAACCTTCACAACCTCTTTCTTTGTTTCTCTATTTATTTCCTCATAATTGCCTCCCATTATCAGTATAGTTGTCCTTTTCTTCCTTAGATGGGTGCTTAGGCTTTTCATGATTTCCTTGAAATGGTCCTCATCTTTTATTACACACAACTTCCTTAGATATCTCTCTCATATTCCATTGTCCTCTTCTATTTCTGTCTTCTTTATGTTTACTAGTTTCTCAAAAAAGGTTGTCAGGGATCTTGCCTTTTATATCATCAAACTTCTTATCTGCAAGGATCATATGTCTGACAACTTCATTCTCTAAATTCAATTTCTTAAAATTTTCATATAACTCATAATACTTATTCAACTTAGTGAAATCACCTTCATTAATGATTAAGGGATTCACTTTATCTATCTTCGACTTCCATTTCTTTTTGTTGCTTCATGCCTCTTCATTTTCCTTAACCACTGATTCTCTCCTTTGAACTAGGTAAAAATAGTTTTATGTCTTTTACCTAGTCCGCTTTCCATTTCCTTAACTCTTTTAGTTGGTGTGGTGGAGGATCTAGTAGACTTCCTTACTTCCTGCACTTCCACTTCTTCAATTTCTTCATCTATTTCCTAAATTTCTTCAATAGGGGATGCAAGAGATGTCAAGGGTGGAACTAATAGTATCTCTTTCTGTCCAATATCTCTTATTGATGCTGATGTCTTCTTCACAATTACAAATTCATGTTATGTCATACCAGTGTCTTTTAATATTTTCTTTATACTACTGTCAACTCTTTTCTTAGCCATCTTTTGTGCCTATAATGATTGTGTGGAGTCAAAGTTCTCCTTATGTGTCCCAAATCTAGGACTCTTAGCATCCAAATTTCTCTTAAGAAATCTACTCACATATCCTTCAATCTCAACTTCTGAAACTTCATACTCAAGTGGATCTATAAATTCCACTCTAGGCTCAAGTGCATCAATGTAGGTAAAGTCAGTATCAACCAAGAAACATATCTCATCCTTCTATTTCTCCATAATAGATGGTGGAATTCTTGATCTTTTCCTCATTTGATTTTGAAAGGTATTAATTACCAAAGTAGCACTTTCATTTACTTTTTCTATAGGGTGTCTTAGGTACACCTTATTGATTTTGTCCATAGAATTTCTATTAATAATCCAATCCTCTACTATATTGTATGGAAATCTTCTCAGAAAATGAAAAAACATATATGTGATCAGAGATGAAAATCTAAACTATGAGTTCTTGGTTTTTCTAATCTTCTCAAGGTTCTCTGTCAACTGAATTCTTAAGATTTCACACATGTCTACTTGTACTTTCTCAACACACATAAGATAAGTTGCATGTACCATGCTAGCTGCCATATCATCTTTCCAAGAACTTGCACAAAACTTTGAAGTTAAAATTTTGCACATATATCTAACATCATCATGTACAATCTTACTAATAACAATTCCTCTTCCATTGTATGATGACTTGGTGTTGTCTAATACTATTTTCTTGACATTTTTCTCATTTAATGGAAGCACTCCAAATTTAGATAAGCCAATTACCTCATGAATAAGGTCTACGGTGATGTCAATGGTTCTATCATCTAACCAAAACTTACCATTGTGAATTCTACTCAAAATTATCTTAGTCCATTCATCATCATGAAATTCATAATGAAGTGTATACTTGATATTATCAATCTCACTCAAATGTTCAAACCCTTCTTTGTATGACATGTCTTGTTTATAAATCTTATCGTATTCCATGATCAGGTTACCATCTCCTATGGTCTCAAACTTACATTTTAGATAACTTCTTATGTCTTCCAAATGCAAAACTCCATCTGGAACAGATGACAAGGCTAAACTAGGGTCTTCTTCCAAAGGCTCTACAGGTCTCTTTTTCATTCAAGGTCTGACCGAATCCTTAATGTGGTGAAAAAATGATGCATCCATGATTCTATAAAAACACAACTGCTTGATAGTGAATTCTTAGCAAAATATCTTGATTTAGGGCTTTGCATAGATCTGGTAGGAAATCCATCTCTATATCCTGCAAACTACTCTAAATCTCCACTAACTAGCTCTCTTTATCACTTGTAATTGCTTGAATGATCAACTAATACCGATCATATTCTTTTATCCTTCAAATCTTTCAAGATTTTGACATCACATTAAATTTCTTTACCACTTCATACCAAAAAGTTGTTCCTGATTACTTGCAAAATTTCATTCTTTCCATGTACTCGCATACATTCATATAAATTCATGTGCTCTTAACCATAGCTTCATTACATCATATACTAGCATATATTAACTTTGCAAGACTCAATTCATTCTATTCTAACTTCTACACTATTCTAATGCTTTACATTAATACATAATTCATGAAATAATTACTTAAGTGCTTGAGATGAATTAGGAAATGATTCATACTTACTGTCAGGTATGTCACCTATCTATTTTCCTAGTACACTGAGTGTGCTCGCTTGATCTATGGCTTTAACAAATTCAACTTCTTCCAAGTTACTAGAATATCCTCTCTGACTCTTGTTTGTGCTCACATTTATTCTTGTATAATTTCTAGGATTAGTGTTATCATGTTGTTCATTCTGCAAAATCTTTCTCTGTGGCCAAATTTGTGGTATATAAGACAACCTACTCCATTGTTTCCATATCTTAGTCCTGTCTGACTGATTTGTGATCTACAATTTTTGGCAATATGTCCAATCTTGTTGCATCTATAACACACAAATCCATTCCTTTTGTTCACATCTCCAATAGGTCTCTTATTTGCAAGGTTAGTATCTCTACACATTCTACTACCATTGTTATCATTAGATATAGGTTTCTTACAATCAATAGCTCTATGTCCAAAACCATGACAATTATAACAATAACCACATATATGTTTAAATTACTTACCAGTATAATCTATTTTCATGTGTCCAAAAGAATTGCATGAAAAACATCTACCTTTGAATTCTCTTCACATATCTTTCGGTGGTTCATCTTCTTTAGGTGGATTAGGTATATCTTTAGATTTGTTAGATTCATCAGACTTCTTTTCATCTTCTCTCTCAAAGTGTTCCAAATCTTGTTCTTTGCATTCCTCAATCTTCTTAGGGAAATTTTATTCAAGATATCCAAGACCAATTTTATCATAGGATGGTTTTTGATAAGACATTTGTTCATCAATCTTTTCACTACTGGAATATAGTTTCTCAAGATGTTGATTAGACTGAGTCAATTCTCCTTTCATAATTGTATTGTACTTCTCAAGTTTGGCATATTCTAAATTTTCTTTCTCAAGTTCAGATGTCATTTTACTAAGTTTAGATCATATTTGCATTCTCAGATTTCAGATTTGATTCATCTTTGCTACTTCCATCTTTTAAGCTTAAATTCAGATCTACAATCTTCAAGTCATGTTTATGGATCTCATTTTCTTTCTTTAGTTTTGAAACTTCATCATAGTCCTTGACTTGAATTGTAGGTTCTTTATTTGATTTCACATCTTCCATCTTTTTTTTTAGTTTCTCAATGTAGTTTTTCACATCATCATATTTCCCTTTCAAAGTGTCTCTTTCTTTAGTAAGAATATCAATCTGTTCAAGAGCTTCTTCAAGATTCTCCTGCAATTGATCCATATCCATCGAGAGCTTACTCAAGCTGTTAGGTTGATGCAGGAGCATCTTAGGTCCTTGGAAATCCTATGTCACCAAAAACATATTTGAGTTTGTCTTTGTTTCTTGGTTCCTTCTTTGACAGAGTTGGCTCAGAAGTTGGTCTATTTCCTCTGGTTACCGAGTTTGGTCGATTATCTCCTGGGTGGTCAGTTTTTTCTCTGGTGCTCGGTGATGCTTGTCTATTCCTCGATCATCCTTGCTTACCGAGTATTTTATTTTGAGTTTCTATTGAGGCTGACTTGTGCATTGATTATGGGTCACAGATTTAATGCTGGTATCCATCATTGGGAAGTGTGTGGTCCCAAATCTGACCGTTCCTTCCATTGATTGTGGATCTGAAGATCGACTTAGTTTGGTAGCCTCTTGTATAAGTATAGATGTTTGGTTAGAGTTTAGGGGTCATTTTTGATAGAAGATAGAAGGTAGAAGATTAGAGATTTCCATAGATCCTAGCATGTTTAAGGGCTTCTATAATTCATTATAATATCTGGCTGAAATCACGAAGGCCTTACAACTTGGCATGTATGAATCAATTTGAATGATAATATATGAATGATCTTTCTTTCTCTCTCTCACTGTGTTATTGTTGCTTCTGCGTGTTGTTGAACAAGGTGGATCAGGTAGGGTGTGCCATTATTTTGGCCCCTCCTTTCCCCCTCTCTTTGTGTTAGGTGGTATCAGAGCAAGGTGAGATCTAGATCTAGGTCTGGGGATCTATGGTTGTAGGTTCCTTCTTGCAAAGCCCTAGTTGAATTTTTGTGGGGTGGAAGATTGCGATCTGACCTACAATTGCAGAGGGTTTTCAAGATGGTTCGTAGGAGGTGAGAAGTAGATCCAGGATTGGTAGGCATGTTGAGACAACTTTCTGCTATATTAGAAGTTGTTCAAACAACCTAGAGAAGAGGTAGACATATTGAAGATGTAAGTGATGATGAAATTGAAATAGAATAAGGTGAAGCAGAACCTACACATGTGATGGATCAAGGTGAGAAAATATTCTTGAAGGCTTTGAAAAGTTTGAAGTCGACACCACATCTCAATCCTCCTGAATATAGTGGGAAATTGGATTCTAATGATTTGATAGACTGGATCACTAAAATGGAAAAGTATTTTGAGTATGAAAATGTATATGAGGAAAAGAATGTGAAAATTGCAGGCACAAGGTTGAAAGGTTATGCATCCTTGTGGTGGGAGCATCTACAATTGGATCAAAAAAATAAAGGCAAAGACAAAATCAAGGTATTGAATAAAATGGTGAATAAATTGAAAGGAAAGTTCTTACCTTGTGATTATCAAATTAACCTAGTTAGGTGAATGAAAGTCTAAGGTAGAAAGATAGCTCGGTAAAAGAGTATACTGAGGAATTCTATAGATTAGATATCAGATTTGGACATGATGAGGATGATGTGGAAACAATTGCTAGATACCTAAATGGTTTGAGAGTTTCCATCCAAGAGGAAATTAGTTTGGTCAAATTAGAGAACATTGAAGAGGCTTATCAATTTGCATTGAAAGCTGAGGAGAAATTGAACAAGAAATAGGAGCAGAGACAAAGAGGTCGAGGTGGTATATTCCCTAGAGGAAGAGGTAGATCTAATGGTGAAAGTGGTAGATTTGAACCAGAAAAGAAAAATATGGATAAAGGCAAGACCAAGTGAAAAGGTGAAAGTTCATCTAGAGGCAGAGGTAGTAACTACTAAGGTGGTTATAGTAGATGTAATTTCTGAGGAACTTGTTACAATTGTGGAGAAGGACATAGATATTTTGAATGTACACATGCTAGTAAGAAGGCTAGTAGCAATAGAAATGCTTTGGTGTAAGAGGAGTCACCGAATGAACTCGAGAAGGAAATAACTTGATGGTGAGAAGAGAACTATGGAATGAAAGTAAAAAGGAAGATCCGATAAGGAAAAGTTTATTCAAGACTAGATGTAGAGTTTCTGACAAAGTTTGGAAGGTAATCATTAAGAGTGATAGCTCAGAGAATCTAGCATCTGAGGAAATGGTCACAAAGTTGTAGTTGAAAAGGTTGGAACAGCCGAAGCCCTATCAGATTTCATGGATCAAATATGAGCATACACTCTTGGTAAGTGAACAATGTTATGTGAATTTGAAAATTGGAAAGTACCATGATAAGGTGTTGTGTGATATCATGCCTATGGATTGTTGTCATATTTTGTTGGGTAGACCTTGGAAATATGATAGACATGCTATATATGATGGGAGATTGCATAAGTATACTATTGTGGCTGATGGAAGAAAACAAATCTTGTTACCCTTGATGGAAGAACCTATTAGTAATGTTTGCACATTTGTGAAAGTTTGTTTGATGGAAGGAAGAAAATTTGTTAAGGATTTGAAGAAGAATAATGTATGTTTTGTTCTGATTCCTAACAAACTGAGTAAGAAAATAGAGGATAGTGTTACTAAGGAGATTGATAAGTTAATCACCGAGTATAGTAATATCATTTTTGATAATGTACCCAATGGTTTTCCATCAAAAAGAAGTATTGATCATTGTAAGGATCTAATCCCTGGAGCTAGTTTACCGAATAAGGCACCTAATTGGCTGACACCTACTAAGAATCAGGAATTGAACCGATAGATTCAAGAGTTGCTAGAGAAAGGTTTGACCAGAGAAAGTTTGAGCCCTTGTGCCATACCTATAGTATTGTCACCAAAGAAGAATGGAGAACGGTGAATGTGTACTGATTCCAGAGAAATCAATAAGATAACAGTGAAGTATAGGTTTCCTATACCAGGAATGGATGATATAATGGATAGTTTGACTAGAGCAAAGTATTTTACCAAGATTGATCTAAAAAGTGGGTATCATCATATTAGAATAAGAGAAGGTGATGAATGGAAGACTACTTTCAAGACAAAAGAAGGTTTGTATGAGTGGTTGGTTATGCCTTTTGGTTTAACTAATGCACTGAGTACTTTTATGAGGTTGATGAATGAAGTTTTGAAGAAATTCTTGGGTAAGTTTGTGATTGTATATCTTGATGATATTCTGATATTTAGTAAGACTAGAGAAGAACATTTTTTTCATGTTAGACAAGTTTTGCAGAGATTGAAAGAAGAAAAATTGTTGATAAATGTGAAAAAGTGTTCATTCATGAAAAAGGAGATTGTGTATTTGGGATTTGTAATTTCAACTAATGGTTTGAAGATGGATCTTGAAAAGGATGAATCTATTCTGAATTGGCCTATACCTATGAATGCTAGTGAGGTAAGATCATTTCATGGTTTGGAAAGTTTCTACCGAAAGTTCATAAGGAATTTCAATTCAATTTGTATTGCTATGACTGAGACTATGAGAGGAGATAAAAGAGAATTCAAGTGGACACATGGAGCTAATAAGAGTTTTGAGAACCTAAAGTAGAAGGTTGCTGAATTGCCTATTTTGGCATTACCTAATTTCAATAAGGTATTTCAAGTGGAATGTGATGCAAGTGGAAGTGCAATTGGAGCTGTGTTGAGTCAAGAAGGTAAACCTGTTGCTTTCTTTAGTGAAAAGTTGAATGATGCTAGAAGGAAATATTTTATGTATGATCAAGAATTCTATGCTATTGTTCAAGCACTAAAGAAATGGAGACATTATTTGATATTGAGTGAATTTGTGTTGTATACTAATCATAAGGCTTTACAATACCTGGGTAGTTAGAATAAGTTGAATCAGAGACATATGAAATGGGTTGAGTATTTGTAGAGCTATCCATTTGTGATCAAATATAAAAGTGGAGTCACTAATCAAGTTGTTGATGCATTGAGTAGAAGAAGATCTTTCATGATCGAGATGAAAATTGAAGTTCTTGGTTTTGATGAGATGAGAGATTTGTATGAAATTGATCCTGATTTTTCTGAGCCATGGAGAAAGTGTATAGCACCTATTCAAGATCAATCGAGTACAAAATGGCAAGAGTATTTCATTCAAGAAGGTATATTTTTTAAAGGTATTCAGTTGTGTATACTGAGAGGACAAATGAGAACTAATTTGATAAAGGAGAAACATAGTAGTGGTTTGGCTGGACATTTTGGTATGGATAAAACTTTGAATTTTCTTAAGGAGAAATACTTTTGGCCACAATTGTATAAAGATGTTCAAAAATTTGTGAAAAGTTGTGGAATTTGTCAAGCTGCAAAAGGAGTAAGTCAGAATACTAGATTGTATACACCGATTTTTGTACCTGAGGAACCTTGGACTAACATCAGTATGGATTTTGTTCTTGGCTTACCAAAGACAGTAAGAGGTAATGATTCTATATTTGTGGTTGTAGATAGATTTTCAAAGATGGCACATTTTATACCTTGTAGAAAGACATCAGATGCAGTACATGCAGCAGATCATTTCTTTAAGGAAATTTTCAGTTGCATGGACTACTGAGGAGTATTATCTGTGACTGAGATAGTAAATTTGTTGGATACTTTTGGAAAACCCTTTGGAGAAAGTTTGGCACTGAGTTGAAATATAGTTCTACATTTCACCCACAAACCGATGGATAGACAAAAGTTATAAACAGAAGTTTGGGAAATATTTTGAGATGTTTAGTTGGAGATACACCTAGTAATTGGGATTCTGTGTTGGCACAAGAAGATTTTTCATACAATAATTTAGTGAATAGGAGTATGGGAAAAACACCCTTTGAGATTGTGAATGGCATATAGCTGAGAGGTATATCTGATTTAAGGGATGTTGCTGATGAAAGTAAGAGAAGTGTTGAAGGAGTGAAGTTTGTTGAGTAGATGAAGACATTGCATGAAGATGTGAAAATCAAGCTAGAAGAGAGTAATAAAAAATACAAAGACAAAGCTGATAGCTCAAGGAGACATAGGATTTTTGATGTTGGTGATGAAGTGATGGTTCATTTGAAGAAAGGTTGATTTCCTATTGGAACATATGGGAAGCTGAAGATGGAGAAGTTTGGACCTTGCAAGATTTTGAAGAAATTTGACAGTGGAAACACATATGAGATTGAGTTACCTAATGACATGGACATATCACCTATTTTCAACATTTCTGATTTTTATGAATATCATGAACTTGATGAAGACATGATAGTACCAATGGAGTATCCTAAGAAGTTGAATAGATTTTGGAGCAAAGAGTTAGCAAAAGAACAAGAGGTAAATAATATATGGAATATCTAGTAAAGTGGAAGAATAGACTGATTGAAGACAGTTCATGGATTTCATAGTCAGAGTTGGATGCAACTCAAATCATACCTACTAAATGATTCATAGAATCATTTCTAAATAGCCCCAGGTGTCTGATGCAGGAGCATCTCGGGTCCTTGGCAATCCTATGTTGCCAAAAAAATATTTGAGTTTGTCTATGTTGCTTGGTTCCTCCTTTGATCGAGTTGGCTCGGAAGTTGGTCAGTTTCCTTTAGTTACTGAGTTTGGTTAGTTATCTCTTGGGTAGTCGATTGTTTCTTTGGTGCTCAGTGATGCTTGTTTGTTGCTCAGTCATCCTTTCTTACCAAGTAGTTTATTTTGGGTTTTTGTTGAGGCCAATTTGTGCATTGATTATAGGTCGCTAATCTAATGCTAGTATCCATCATTGGGAAGTGTGTGGTCCCAGATCTAACAATTCCTTCCATTGATTGTGGATCTAAAGGCCAACTTAGTTTGGTAGCCTCTTGTATAAGTATAGATGTTTGGTTAGAGTTTAGGGGTCAGTTTTGATAGAAGATAGAAGGTAGAAGATTATAGATTTTTGTAGATCCTCACATGTTTGAGGACTTCTGTAATTCATTGTAATATCTGGCTAAAAATGAGAATGCCTTATGTCCCTGCATGTATGAACCAATTTGAATGATAATATATGAATGATCTTGCTTTCTCTCTCTCATTGTGTTATTTTTTCTTCTGCATGTTGTTGAGCAAGGTGGATCAGGTAGGGTGTGCCATTATTTTGGCCCCTCCTTTCCCCTCCCTTTGTGTCATAGATTTTATCTTAATAACTTTGTTTTGAGTAACTAAGCTCTGATACCAATTGTTAGAAATAGGGAATACTGAGGGGGGGTGAATGATTATTTCAAAAAAATTTAATTTTTCCCAATTATGGATATAACAAATTAACTTGAAGCTTGCATAACAAATTAAACTAAGGAAAATGAATAAAAAGCATAGCAATAAAGTAACTGAACTCATAGCACCATGTTTGTTCTCGAGGAAACCCTGGCCAAGGGAAAACCCTAGTGGGGATGATACCCACAACTGACCCACTAATCAAAAGTATTCGATTAAGGATGTTGACCCTGTTAGGAGTCTACTACATATATATAGTGTCTATGTCCTAGTTAAAGGACTCTAGGCCTTATTAGAAGCCTCAACCTTGTTAGGTGTTTCTATTACAAAATAGAATAATTGCAAGATGAGATCACTTCCCAAACATGCAATATATGTAATGATATCTTTAAATACAAAGGTAAAGTACATAACCTTTCACTATTTCCGAATAGCTTTCCTATTCTGGTTTAGCTTTGTAGGCTCTTCGCTTTCATATACTAAGTTTACTTTCTTTCCTTCTTACAATATACAACTTTGCATCATACTATTCTCATTACAATTTCTATATGTATCATGTGTACATTTTGCATTACATAATTATTACATATATAAAAGTTATTACAATTAATAACTTTCAGTTGGCTTACAATACATAAACTCCTCTCAAAATATAAAACCAATTCATGTTGCCATAGGGTTAACATATAGGATAACATCCCTACATAGTTAAGTCATTATTTTGATTTAACAAAATAATCCCTTAACTGATCTTGATCATACTCTATCTTCTGCTCTGTTCAGGTTGGCTCAACACTGTCTCTGTAATTATTTAATATCTTCTTCTGTACATGTCATACATACTTGTGCTTTCATATGTGGCTTTGATATATATATAATTTTCCATGTTCAAGTGTGCATGCATTGAACCTTCTAATGTGAACATCACTAATCAAGACTGTCTCCGATTAGATTGGTAAATACTATTATACTTAGACAATTTCTAGTGTGCTCATACAAGACTAGTTCCTTCTATTATGTGATCATCGTAGTGAGTATATGTGATGAAGGGTGCTCCCCTTAATACCACAACCACATAAGAGAAATAGAGAAACAACAACAATAATATGCAAGTACAGAAAATTGGCTTCTTATTATCTCCACAAATGTGGAATTACAAACTTTCAGAATTACAATATGCAAAGCCACATGGGCATTCCCTTACAATATTCTATAGGACAAAGCCTTGAATCAATACCCAGATCTACTACCCAGAACTATTCTGAACTCCTAAGACAATAATACAGCCTTCCTTATATAGACAATTTTCCACCGCCTAGGAAGGTTCTAGAATTTTAGCCAATAAGGCCGACCAAACTTAGAATTATTTTATTTTATATTTTATTACATCATAGTCAGCTCAAGATAACCTTTGAAACCCGAACCGAAATTTTGAAGAAAATTATTTCCGCCATTTCGGGTGGCCCAACTTCCAAAGACCATAAGTCATCACCAGTTGACCCAATCGGCTATTATAACCCCATTTCAGAAATGCCACGAAGCGCTCTACAAGCTTGATTGGCGCAAGCGCCCGTCACCCAAATTTTTGACCTCATCCGGGGCCTCTAAAGCCTTCAAAATTGAGTTCAAAGTTTCTGTACCCTGCTACCAATACCGAAAATCTTTAATATCTTCCAATATACACTTGATCTGGCAATGAAACTTTACTGGAAGACTTATATGACTAAAATGAACCTCCAAGAAAGAAATCAGATCATTCTGAGCACATACGAAAATTACCAAAAATAGTAACTTTCCATAAATAGCAACTGTGCACAAAATAGCCCTTATTGAATACAAAAACAAAAATATTTTTGGGTGATGCAAGATTGCTCTTACACCTAGGCTGCTCCTGCATCAGACACCCAGGGTAATTTGAGAAGTGACCCTGTCACGACTCAAGTGTGCAGAGGAAAACTAAGATGGCTAACCTCCTCCTTTGTCAGCCATGATGAATCTTCAACAGGTCATCCTTTCCACTTGACCAGATATTCTTCATATGTCCTGTTCCTTGTGCTTCTGCCAACACGACTGTCCAGTATATCTTCGATCTCCTTAGTGTCTGAACTAGTTGCTGGAATACTCCACTGTGTTGCTGTGATCTCATCTTCAACACCTCCTTCATGATACTCTGTCAGATCTGAAATTTTAAACACTAGTGAAATATTTAGCTCAGTAGGCAATTCTACCTCATATGCGTTTCCTGAATCATGTTTCTTCAGTATCCTACATGGTCCAAACTTCTTCATTTTCAGCTTGTTATATGTACCAACTGGAAACCGCTCCTTCCGCAAATGAACCATGACTTCATCACCAACCTGAAATTCTTTATACCTCCTTTTCTCATCTGCCTTAGCCTTATACTATGCATTCATTTTGGTAATATGCTTCCTCACCTCCTCATGGATGTTCTTCAAGTGTTCTGCAAAATCCTCAGCTTCAGCACTACTTATTTCTCCTTTATCTATCTTCCTCAATTCAGATGCATTTCTTGGACTACTTCCATATACTATCTGGAATGGTGATTTACCAGTGCTCCTGTTGACAAAATTATTGTATGCAAATTCTGCCTGTGGTAAAATCAAATCCCATCCTGTTGGCTTATCTCCAACCAAACATCTCAGCAAATTTCCCAAACTCCTATTCACCACCTCTATCTATCCATCAGTTTGTGGATGATGTGATGAACTAAACTTCAAATCTGTCTTCAACTTCTTCCACAATGTACGCCAGAAATATCCAACAAACTTAGTGTCCCGATCTGAAACTATGGTCTTTAGCAAACCATGAAGTCTCACTACTTCTCTAAAAAACAATTCTGCTACATGAACAACATCATTAGTCTTCTTGCAGGAAATGAAATGTGTCATCTTCAAAAATTTGTCAACTACTACAAAAATTGAATCATGTCCCCACTGTGTCCTTGGTAAACCAAGAACAAAGTCCATACTGATATCCTCCCAAGGCTTCTCTGGTATAGGCAATGGCTGGTACAACCCTGTATTCTGCTTCACTCCTTTCACCATTTGACATACTCTACAACTCTGTACAAACTTCTTCACATCTTGCTACAACTGTGGCCAATAATAATTCTCACTAACTAAACCAAAGGTTTTATCACGACCAAAATATCCAGCCAATCCTTCGCTATGCTTCTCCTTGATGAGATTCTCCCTCATAGAACTTCGTAGAATGCACAACTGACTCCCTCTAAATAGCATATCATCCTGGATGATGAAATCCAACCATTTCGTCCTGTCTAGAGTAACAGGTTCTGTACAAGCTTTCCAAGCTTCACCAAAATCAAGATCCTCTGGATACAAATTCTTGAGTTCCTTGAACCCAACCACTTCAATCTACATTTCTGTCAGCAATAGTTGCCTTCTGCTAAGAGCATCTACAACCCTATTAGACTTTCCACTCCTGTGTTTCAAAACAAATGTATAACTCTGCAAAAACTCAACCCACTTCAAATGTCTTTGATTCAATTTTCCTTGACTATTCAAATATTGCAAAGCTTGATGATCAGTATACAAAACAAACTCCTTAGGAAGTAGATAATGTCTCCACTTCTTTAATGCCTGAACTATAGCATAAAATTCCTGATCATAAATAGAATATTTCCTCTTGGCATCATTTAACTTCTCACTGAAATAAGCAACAGGTTTACCTTCTTGGCTCATAACAGCTCCTATTGCAGTACCACTAGCATCACAATCTACTTGAAACACCTTATTAAAATCTGGAAGTGCTAAAATAGGTTGTTCTATAACTTTTTGTTTCAACAATTGAAAACTCTTTTCTGCCCCATTAGTCCACTTAAACTCTTTTCTATCCCCTCTCATTATTTCAGTCAAGGGTCCAAAAATACTGCTAAAATTTTTGATAAACTTTCTGTAAAAGCTAGCTAGACCATGAAAAGATCTTACCTCAATAGCACTCCTTCGAGTAGGCCATTCAAAGATAGCCTGTACCTTCTCTGGGTCCATTTTTAGACCTTCTGCTGAAACTACAAATCCCAAATACACTAACTCTTTCTTCACAAAATTGCACTTCTTCAAATTAATCAATAATTTCTCATCTCTCAACTTCTCAAACACCATATGAATATGCATCATCTGTTCCTCCAATGTCTTGCTAAAAATCAAAATATCATCTAGGTAAACAATGACAAACTTACCCAGAAATTCTTTCAGAACCTCGTTCATGAGCCGCATGAAAGTGCTCGGTGCATTGGTTAGCCCAAAAGACATGACTAACCACTCATATAGTCCTTCCTTTGTCTTGAAGGCAGTCTTCCATTCATCTCCTTCTCTGATCCGAATCTGATGATATCCACTCTTCAGATCTATCTTTGAGAAATACACAGCTCCACTCAAACAGTCCATAATATCATCCATTCGTGGCAATGGAAACCTGTACTTGATTGTGATCTTGTTTATTGCCCTAGAATCTGTACACATCCTCCATTCTCCATTCTTCTTTGGTGCTAATACCACTGGTACAGCACAGGGACTCAAACTCTCACGGATCAATCCTTTCTGTAATAGTTCATGTACTTGTCTGTTCAACTCCTCACTTTCTGCAGGTGTCATTCTGTGTACTGCCTTATTCGGAAAACTCACTCCTGGGATCAAGTACATCTGATGACTGATCTTCCTAACTGGTGGTAATCCATCAGGCATGTTATCAAATACAATATCCTGAAACTCATTCAACAAATCTGCAACTTCTACAGGAACATCTTCTACTTCCTCTTTACCAGCTTTTGGAATTAAAGGAAAACATACATGCTCATGCCTCATACCATCTAGGAAATTTCTTCCATCAACAAAAGTTATCCTTGCATTACCACATACCTTTTCTTTGATCTCCTTCAATGGTTTTAGCTTATGTCGCACTCCATCCTTTGTCAGGGAATAGGTATTCACATGACCATCATGTACAACACATCTGTCAAACTGCCATGGTCTACCCAACAACATATGACATGCATCCATAGATATGATATCACACAATACCTCATCTTGGTATCCGCCAACCTTGAACTTCACTAAGCATTGTTCATTGACCATGACCTTGTGGTCATCCTGTACCCAGGCAATCCGATATGGATGTGGGTGTTTCTATCTCTTGAGCTTCAACTTTGTCACCATCTCTTCTGACACCAAATTGTCAGTGCTTCCACTATTAATAATCACATCACAACATTTACCTTCACACTTGCACCTGGTGCGAAACAGGCTCCTCCTTTGCTCAGGTTCATTCTCACCACTCAACAGGACTCTTATGTTAATCAATGTTTCTCCTCTTTCAGCATCTTCAAAATTTGATGATCTAGCATCTTCATCTACATGTGCAACTCTGGCCTGGCCTTCATTTCTCCTGTCCATTCTACCTTGGCGCTGAGGACATTCAAATGCCCTATGACCTTCTCCACAGTGAAAACATGTTCCACGGAAGCCACCTCTTCCAGATCCTTGTCCTCTTCCTCTTCCTCTCTGATCTCTATTATTCTGATCCTGGAAGCAATTGGAATTATTTCCTCACTGATTTTGACTGCTACTGGCCTCATCCTTCTTTTTTGGATCTTCATTTCGGCCACCATATGACCATCCACCAGATCATCCAACGCGACCTCTTCCATTTTGTCTACTCTCGAACTTCTTGTTCAGCTTTTCCTCTACTTTTAGGGCAAATTGGTATGCCTCCTCAATACTGTTCATTCAAACCAGATTCAACTCCTCATGAATGCTTGGCCTTAACCCATTAAGGTATCGGGCAACTTTCTCCTTATCAGCTTCTGCATGGCCTGTTCTAATGAGGAGTCGATAGAACTCCTCTGTATACTCCTGAATAGATCTTCCTGCTTGCTTCAAACTTTGCATTTTCTTTAGTAGATCAAGCTCATAATCAACAGGAATGAACTGTCACTTCAATTTATCCACCATCTGATCCCATCTTGTGATTTTATCTTTCCCTCTTCTATTTTGCTCCAATTGAATTTCTTGCCACCAGATCTTCGCATGACCTTTCAGTCTGGCCTTCATAAATTTGACCCTATCAGGATCCTCAACATCTTCATACTTAAAATATTCCTCACATTCATTGATCCAGTCGATCAATTCCTCTGGGTTAAGATTTCCATAAAATGTAGGAACCTCAATCTTAGGTCTTTTCCCAATCTTGGAAATCGCCCGAAAAAGTCTTTCTTCCTCCTGGTTCACAATTTCAGCTTCTCCTTCTTGATATTCTTCTTCAGCTTCATCCTCGCTTTCATCTCTGACATTAAGATTCATTCCTCTACGAATCTCTTCTTGTAATGCTCACACTTGTCTCTGCAGCTCTCTAACCTCAGGTGTTACAACACCAACTCTTCCGCCACGTTCCCTTCGTGGAGGCATTTTTGTGATGCGCGCTGAAACCCTAGCCACGGTCCTGGTGCAAACTGCCTCACAGTCGGTGATCTGTTTACACACTCAAGAACAACTTGGCTCTAATACCACTTGATGAAGGGTTCTCCCCTTAATACCACAACCACATAAGAGAAATAGAGAAACAACAACAATAATATGCAAGTACAGAAAATTGGCTTCTTATTATCTCCACAAATGTAGAATTACAAACTTTCAGAATTACAATATGCAAAGCCACATGGGCATTCCCTTACAATATTCTGTAGGACAAAGCCTTGAATCAATACCCAGATCTACTACCCAGAACTATTCTGAACTCCTAAGACAATAATACAGCCTTCCTTATATAGGCAATTTTCCACCGCCTGGGAAGGTTCCAGAATTTTAGCCAATAAGGCTGACCAAACTTAGAATTATTTTATTTTATATTTTATTACATCATAGTCGGCTCAAGATAACCTTTGAAACCCGAACAAAAATTTTGAAGAAAATTATTTTCTGCCATTTCGGGTGGCCCAACTTTCGAAGACCATAAGTCATCACCAGTTGACCCGATCGGCTATTATAACCCCATTTCAGAAATGCCACAAAGCGCTCTACAGGCTTGACCGGCGCAAGCGCTTGTCACCCAAATTTTTGACCTCATCCAGGGCCTCTAAAGCCTTCAAAACTGAGTTCAAAGTTTCTGTACCCTGCTACCAATATCGAAAATCTTCAATATCTTCCAATATACACTTGATCTGGCAATGAAACTTTACTGGCAGACTTATATGACCAAAATGAACCTCCAAGAAAGAAATTAGATCATTCTGAGCACATACAAAAATTACCAAAAATAGTAACTTTCCATAAATAGCAGCTCTGCACAAAATAGCCCTTATTGAATACAAAAATAGAAATATTTTTGGGTGATGCAAGATTGCTCTTACACCCAGTATGCTCCTGCATCAATATGTTGCTAGAATGACAACAATATGATATCCTACATAGCCAAATTTCCAACAAGGTCTTCAAGAAATCATTTATGTAGCCTCTCAATGCTTTATGGGTGATAAGGGAGGTTTTTTTGTGTGCTTCCATTCTAGTTTAAGTTGTTTCCTTTGTTATTTTGATAGATTCAATGATGATGGGTGGAGATAGAAGAATAATTGAACACTTTTAAACTTTGATGACTTTAGGAGAAATGTTACCATATAGAGATTTCTGAAGCGGGGAGGAGTGATCCCCTTCATTGAGAAGCTCCAAAAATTTTACCCCAAGGTCACTACAAAATTTTCTAAGGGATGGAAAGGTGGAAAAGTTTGTCTCTTTGCAATAAAGTTTGATATTGATGTGAAAATCATAACAAAAGTTACAAGGATCTCTTCTAAAGTAACCAAGTTTCTAAGGGGCGGAAAACTCTCTGATACTATTATGGGAAGTTCCCTAAATAAGAGGAGAGAAAGAAATTGGTCAAATTTTTTAAGAGTATCTTCAATATTGACCTTGAGTAAAGTTAGTAAGGCATGTTGTTTTACCAGTAATCATGAGATACTTCACTTTGGATGGTCTATTTTCTAGGGCTTTTGTTCACCATTTTGTGTTGCTCAAATATATTAGGCATAAAGTGAAAATTTTCTTTCATTTCTATTTTCTTGCATCAATTGAAGTTAGTATTAAGGATCATAGGAATAATCCTAATAAAAGTCTATTTCTCCATGAGGGTTTGATTCTTGTTATCTATAAATACTTAAAATCTATGTCGTGTCCTTCCAAAGTTTCCCTTGAGTCTATTTTCAAGGATGACAATTCAAGGATTCATTATTTTAAAGAGGATGAGTGGAATGCCAAGGAGAATAAGTTTGAATTGGATTTCTAGAAGATGATGATGATGAGGAGGAGGTCATGTATCTAAGACTGTCAAGGAAAAATCCTGTATTTTTAAGAACAAGTTTTTCACTAACCCATCCATTCATGTTTTTATTGAAGACTTCAATCCAACTACCGATAGAGAAGGGAGACCCCTTTTTTTATAGTGGATATCAATTTTTATCCTCCTTTCCTTAATCTTGACAAGGAAAGGACTAATGATGTGTTGAAAATTTCTCATGATATTTCTAAACACAATTTTAGAATGCCCAAGTGGATTTTCCATGAGATCAAGGACAATAATCTTAAGCTTAGGATAGTCAATCATAAATAGGAAAATAATAATAAAGGGTAATCGATTGTGGAGGAAAATAATTCTATTGTTGATTCCATGTATAAAATTGTGAATAGTGTGTAATCTCTAAAAACTGATTATGAAGGGAGAATTAAACACTTGGAAGATAAGTTAAAAAAAAGTAATGATAACATTCTCTAAATAGATACCATTAGCCATAAAAAGGTTAAGATCTCTATTGAGAGTCTCAATGCTATGGTTATAAAATTGGAAAGTAATTATCAAGAAGTTGTTGTGGTTGATAATTGAAGAGTTTTATAATATGAAGAGGTAGGAGGAGAACAAAGGCTTGTGTAGGAGGACTAGAGAAAAATTGAAAAGGAATATAGATGAATCCTCTAAAGACATCAAGGTCCTAAAGAAAATTTCCATCAATATGACTCAATTGGAGGATGAGGTAGTGGAGGTGTTGAAAAATTTGTACTAAAGTTTCTTTTTTCTACTACTCTATGTTATTTTTCTTTTATGTTTTTGTTGTTATAGAACTATCAGTTCTCTAGTTTTTTTGTTTATGACAACATACTGTAAATAGGATTTAAGGTCCCTTTCGAACCTGCTTGAATGCATATTTAAAAATAATATTAAAGTGGTAAAATTGAGGTGTCGATATTCATCCCTCTTTGAAATTGTGCTACATGTTAAAGAAGAACTGACTTTTTAAAGAATGTAGAAATAAAAATAGAGATATTAATGGATGCATGTACTAACATTATGGTTATTTGAATGCCACCTTGAAAGGGAATATCAATATGAAAGAGACAGATGATCGATCAAGATAAAATTAAAGAAACTAATATATAATTGATGGGTTATAAATAAAGGATGAGCTACAATCAATGAATGAATCAAGAATTGTCAATTTAAAAGAGCTCAAGGTAAGTATGGATTATGATTGTTACAAACATTTCACAAAAATTCACATATTGAGAAACCTTATTTATTTTAGCACATATAAAGATGCACCATGATATGAAAAACCATGATAACACATTTGTTTTATGTTCTAGGTATGTGCAAAATAATGAGGGGCCAAAAATTGATAATGGAAAAAAAATGTGTTTTCTATCTTGCCAAACATGCCAAAATACTCCTTGAGTTTTTGTATGGGTTAGAAAAATTTAAATTTTGACAAATCATATATCTATTAAAATTGGATATTTGATCTAAATCAAATATCCATTTTGAAAAAATTAAAACACATATTTTAGTAAAGTGGGCATAACTTTTAAATTTCTTATCAAAATATTAATTTTGTATAGGCACTGGAAAGGTGATTTAGACACATACAATATGTATGAGGCAATTTTATTGGATTATAGACCAAAACTTAATTCAAATCTTTTGAATTAAAACCTTAAGTCTAAAACTTGTAATAATCACAACTTTTGCATACATAATCATGATTTTTTAAACTAATTTTTCTCCAAGTAGTAAATAATGAAAAAATTATATTTTATGTACAAATGAAATTAAAATATTTTCATAAATAAACATATAGCATTTCCTTGTCTTAGATCCTTTGTACAAAAATACCCAACATAACCTAAGATAAAATCTCTCTCTCTCTCTCTCTCTCTCTCTCTCTCTCTCTCTCTCTCTCTCTCTCTCTCTCTCTCTCTCTCTCTCTCTGTATATATATATATATATATATATATATATATATATATATATATATATATATATATATATATATATATATATATATATATATATATATATATATATATATATATATATATATATATATATATATATATATATATATATATATATATATATATTCCAACTATTTCCTGCCTCTCTCCCATACCTTCCCCTCTATAACTAATTGATTGATTATGATTAGTGGAGGGAGAGTTAAATACAATAAGAGATAGATAGAGATAATGAGATATAGATAGACATGAAGATATATCTATAGGTAAATAGAGATAAAGGGGGGAAGAGTGAGACAAAAAGGAGGTGGTAGAGACAAGTAATAAATAGGCATGGAGAGAGAGAGAGAGAGAGAGAGAGAGAGAGAGAGAGAGAGAGAGAGAGAGAGAGAGAGAGAGAGAGAGAGAATTGATTGTAGTTCGAAGGGAAGGGATTGTAGGGGGGAAAAATGGGATGATGAGATGATGGAGAGGATAGAGTAATAGATAGGGGTAATTAAGGGGAGAGATATAAGATGAAGATGGTCCTAGGATGTCTTAAAGGGTCGTAGGTTCATTGAGTGGTCCTAAGGGGCCTTCATATGTATCAATGGGTCATGGGATGTATTAGTACATATTAGCTAGGGGATACAAAGATACATTAATGATTTTGAATGATTCATAGGACACATTGATGGTTCAAAAGGCATTCTAGGATACATTAAGGGGTCTGAGTTGTCTTTAGAAATTATAAGGGGTCATAGGATACACTAATGGGTCCTAAGATGTGTTAAGGGTCCTAGATGTCATAAGTGGTCCTAGGATAAATAAGTATATTTATTTGACCTAGGATTTCTTAAGTTGCGCATGGTATTTTAACTACTTGTAAGGGGTCCTATCATTCATTAATGGGTGCTAGGATGTCTTAAGGGATCTTGAGTGTCTTAAGAGGTCCTAGCAGATCCTTGTATGTACTAATAGGTCCTAGGATATATTAATGGGATTCAAGTGGTTCTATGGTACATTAGTAGGCATTCAGATACATTCATGGATATAAGTGTTAGAAATAGGGAATACTGAGAGGGGGGGTGAATCAGTATTCCAAAATTTTTTACTTTTGCCCAATTATGGATATAATAGATTATCTTAACACATGCATAACATAAGAAGTTAAACAACATGCATAGCAATAAAACTAAAGAACTCATAACACATTATTTGTTCTTGAGGAAACCCTGGCCAAGGGAAAACCTCGGTGGGGATGGTACCCACAAAGATCCACTAATAAAAAGTATCATATTAAGGATGCTGACCCTGTTAGGAGTCTGTTACATGCATATAGTGTCTCAGTCCTGATTAAGGGACTATAGGCCTTGTTAGAAGCCTCAACCCTATTAGGAGTTGGTAGTACAGAAAGTGATTACTAGATGAGCCCATTGCCCAAATAAGTAATGTAAAATATACACTGATTACAAAAGTAGGTTAAGGTACATAACCTCATACTACTTGCATCAATATCTCTTCACTTCTCTTTCACTATCGCTATTACAAATGCATCATATATTTCACTACACATATCACTTCTTGATTACATTACATTTATACAAGTTATTAGGGTTAATAACTTTCCAGTCAGCTATCATATTAAAAATAAATTTATCCAAGGGTTAACATCTAGGATGTCATCCCTTTATATTTTTAAGTCATTATTTTGATAAACAAAATAATCCCTTAACTCTTTATCAATTCTGTCTTCATATTTTGTCTTGTTGGCTTGACACTGTCTTTAGTAAAAATGTCATAACTTCTTCCATACATGTTGTATTGACTTGCACTCTGAGATGAGTCTTCAATAGTCATCATATATTCTATGTTCAAGTGCACAAGCAGTGAACTTACTCCAATCAACATCGCAAACAAAAACTATCTCCAGGTTCACTGGTAAAAACACTATCTCATACTTAGACAATTTTGCATTGCACTCTGACATACTAGCTCTTTGACCTGTGTGATCTTCATGTAGATCATATGTTTCCATAATGACAACATCTATGTAACCAACTTAGCCAAATTTCCAACAATCTCCCCCTTTGTCATTAGTGGCAACATATGAGAAAATTGGCTAAGTCTACAACTTCAAAATCTCAAAATTGTGGCCATAGTAAAAAATATATACTATCCTTATAACTCCAAAAAAAAAAAAACTTATTTCTAATATAGTACTCCCCCTAAGAGTATCAATCCTTATCATTTTCTAATCAATTTTTTGCTATATATTTCTCCCCCTTTGACAACAATGACAAAATAAAGGTAAGGAGGGTTACAAAACTGTACTCACAAAAAGATTATACCTTAATTCAATATTGCAAAGCCGGTAGGATTGCAACACTATTTGTAAAATCAATCTTTATAGCCTCTAACTCCTTCTCCCATGATTTCTTAATAGAATCTACCACACTGAGTAGTGCGCACAATCCATAAGATGCTATCTCACATGCTTGGAGATTCTCAAAGTTAAACTTTTGAAAAGATGTCTTAGCTGAAAGACATTCTTCCAATTTCCCTTCAATAATACTTAACTTCATAGAAGTGTGCTCTCTTAAAAGAGTGAATCTTTTCATTTTCCTATCTTTTTCATCTTGCAAAATTCTGATTTCATCATATATCTTACGAATTTTCTTCTCAACATCAAATATCTTCACATTGGGGCTTGAAAGAAAGTTAGTTTCATTCTAAATTTCTGCTTCCTTCATCTCCATCTTCTGATCTTCTTCTACTATCAAGGTCTCTGATTTTGTACATTGGATGTACAAAGATTTTCCTCTTTCCAAATTCTTCCTCAAGTCCTTTATACAGATATCAAGATTGTTGATATCATTCCTAATATTCTGGCTAATGTTCAAAAGCATTTTGGCCTCATAGGCTGCTTGAGCTTTCACTTTTTCTATATCAGTTAAGTTTGTGAATTCACTGTCAAAAGTGTTCATCACTTTCTTTGCTTTCTCTAGAGGGTCAGCTTCTGCAATTTATGTAGTTACAATGCCTTGTAACTTCTTAGTAAGTTCCTTTAGGCATCCTTCAAGACTTTTTACTTTCTTGTTCTTTCCAATGATCTTGTTCAAGGACATGATCAACTCCATCTGATCATCATCGTCTACTTCCTTTCCCAAATGCTCAATCATAGATCCAATCTGACTCTTCTTTCTAGTCTCAGGAGTAAGACTGATATCTTCTTTAGTGGGAATAAGTACTTGTTTTTCTATCACTGAGGTCTCTGTGACTATGGTCTCTATTTTCTCTTCTCCTTTGGTAGTCTCCTGCTCTTCAAAAGCTGAATTGTCAACAATGTTTTCCAGATTCTTGAATACATTATCATCAGTATCCAAGGTGATCTTCATTCCTTCTACATTCATGACTTCATCTTCATTGCTTATGGATGGTGGAGAGGGAATGTCCTCTTGTTCTGTTTCACCTGCTTGCTTTGCTACAACTGATGGTTCTCCAACATTTTCTGACATAACCTTGATGATTGCTTGCTCTATTTTTGTATTAACTTCTTCATATCTACCTCCCATAATCCAAATTGTTCTCTTCTTGGTTCTCAAATGGGTGCTTAAAGCTTTCATGATCTAACTAAAGTGTGCTTCATCTTTTACAATACAAAGCTTTCTTACAAGATTTTCTCTAATAGATGTGTCTTCCTCTGATGCTCCCTTCTTCCTATTCATAAGTTTATTGTACAAATCATCAAGCATCTTACCCTGAATTGTATCAAACTTCTTATCAGACAAAATCATATGCTTTACCACTGCAATTTCCAGATTTAATCTCTCTACATAATCATAGAGTTCATAATACTTATTCATTCTTGTAAATTCTCTAGCCTGAATGATCTACTCATTAAGCTTCTCAACTTTAGGTTTCAAAGTTTTCTTCTCAATAGAAGTGTCATCATCTTTGATTACTACAATTTTCCTTGGAACTGGTTGCACTACTAGTTTCTGTCTCTTACCCAGTCCAGTAGCACTCTCTTTTACTCTTTTTCTAGGTGTGGAGGAAGTGGATCTAGTGGATATCCTTGCTTCTTGATCCTTCTCAATTTCTTCCACTTTCACCTTAACTTGTGTTTCTTCTTGCTGTGCTGCAATTGATGATAAAGGAGGAACAAACAAAACTTCTTTTTGTCCAATATCTCTGATTGCTGCTATTGTTTTCTTTTCTATCAAGAATTCATGCTTAGTCATCCCTATATCTTTTAGAATTTTCTTGATAGTACTCTCAACTCTTTTCTTAGACTGCTTCTCTTCAAGTAAGGTTTTTGTGGAGTTGAATTTCTCCTCAAAGGTTCCAAACCTATTACAGTGAGTGTCCAACTTGCACTTAAGTAACTTGCTCACATATCCTTTTGTCTCTACCTCAGATATCTCATAGCCAAGAGAGTCTATGAACTCTATTCTAGGTTCTACTACTTCAATGTAGGTAAAGTAAGTATCAAACATGAAACATATTTCATTTTTATACTTCTCCACAAGAGACTTTGGGATCCTTGATCTGCTAGACACTATATCTTGAAATGTCTTGATTACCAATACTGAACTCATTCACTTTATCAATAACATGCCTTCTGTACACTAGGTTAATCCTTTCCATTGTAGTTTGGCCATCATCCCAGTCATTTCCAATGGTGTAAGGAAATCTTCTCAATAGATAAAAAAACATATAGGTGATTCAGGATGAGAATCTAAACTATGTATACTTAGTTTTCTTAATCTTTTCCAAATTCTCAAATAGTTGAATTCTTAGAATCTCACACATATCAACTTGTACTTTGTCAACACACATTAGATAAGCTACATGTATCATTCCAGCTGCCATGTTATCCTCTCTTGATTTTTCACAAAACTTAGTGGTTAGGATCTTGCATAAGTATCTAACATCATCTTGTCGAATCTTACTAATCACAATTCCTCTACCATTATAAGATGAATTTGTGTTGTCTATGACTATTTTCCTCATGTTCTTCTCATTTAAAGGAATGGCTCTTGTTTTAGATAGTCTAGTAACTTCATGAACATGTTAGCTATGATATCTATCACTCTATCTTCCAACCAAAACTTCCCATTATGAATTATGCTTAAGATTATCTTAGTACATTCTTCATTGTCAAATTCATACTGTAATGCATACTTAATGATTTCATTATCTTTCAAATGTTCAAATCCTTCTTTCAATGTCATGTCCAGATTATAGATCTTCTGATATTCCTTGGTGAAATCACTATCACAGATAGTCTCTAGTTTGCATCCAAGATAACTTCTAACATTCTCTAGATGTAAAACTCCATCTAGTACGGATGATAAAGCTAACCTAGGATCATCTTCTAAGGGTTCTACTGGCTCCCTTTTCAACTTAGGTTTATTTTTATCTCTGATATTGTGAATTAAAGAAACATCCATGATTTCTTCTAGTTCCTTCACTTTTTTAAAGATCTGTCAAGTAAAATACCTTGATTTCATGATTTTAGGGCTTGTGTAGATTCGGCACAAAATTCTTCTCCAAATCCTTGCAAAATGCTTCCAATAACTGATCTTTGATCTCCTTAACACTTGAATTCACTTTGATGATCAAATAATACTGATCATGACCTTTTATTAATTCAATCTTGCTTAGATTTGACATCACATTCAATTATTTTGCCGCTTCTTTCCAAAAAGCTAATTATGCTAACCTGCAAAACTTAAAACTTCTTGCGATCTCATAAAACATAATATTTTTCTTTGTGCTCTTAACCATAGCATTAGAACATCATATACTACCTTCAATTAACTGTGCAAGACTTAGTTCATCATATATCTACTTCTACACTAATCTAAGTTCCTATTTTACTACAATTTTCATAAATTAAGTACTTTGAGATGGGTCAGGTAAAGATTCATTCTTACCTTTTAATTCTTCACCTTGCTAATTACCTTTAATGTTGAGTATGTATCCTTGATCTATGCTTTTGATAAACTTCACTTCATCTGAATTACTATAGCATCCTTTCTAACTGTTACTTGCATCTTCATTTCTTCTTACATGATTTCTAGGATTAGGATTAGGATAAAAACTCTATTGTTCATTCTGCAAAACCTTGCTATATGTCTAATCTTGTTGCATATCTAAAAAAAAATTCCATTTTTTCCATATCTTGGTCTAGGCTGATTGATCTGGGATCTACAGTTTCTAGCAATGTGTCCAACCTTATTGCATCTATAACATATTACTCCATTTCTTCTATTCATATCTTTTGTAGGCTTCTTATCTGCATTGTTAGTATTCCTAAACATTCTACTACCATCATTATTCTCAATAAATTTAGGTTTCCTGCATTTAATAGCTCTATGTTGAAAACCATGACAATTATGACAATAACCATTAAGAGGTTTCAATTGCTTACCTATGCAATCTCTCTTCATATGACCAATAGTATTATAAGCAAAACATCTACCTTTGAATTCTCTTTGCATACATTTGGGTGATTTGTCTTTCTTAGGTGATTCTTCCTCTTTAGGTGTATCTTTAGACTTGTTAATCTCATCAGACTTCTTCTCATCTATGCTTTCAGATATTTTCAGATCTGGTTCCTTGCTTTCTTCATTTTCTTTAAAGGTGTTGAATCCAAGACTAGTCTTATCATAGAATGGTTTTTGATAAGATATTTGTTCATCAATCTTCTCACTAGTTAAGTATAGCCTTTCAAGTTGTTGTTTGGATTGAATCAATTCACATTTCACAATTTTATTGTATTTCTCAAGTTCAGCATACTACAAATTGACTTTCTCAAGTTCAGATGTTACTTTACCAAGTTTAAATTTTAGTCCTTCATTTTCAGTCTTTAGACTTTCATTTTCAGATTTCAGATTTGCTTCATTATTACCATTTTCATCTTTTAGACTAAGCTTAAAATTTTCTATCTTCAGTTCATGCTTAAGGATCTCTTTTTCTTTTTCTAAATTATCATCACAATCTTCAATAAAAACTTTGGATTCCTTTTCAAATCTTAGATCTTCCAACTTGTTTTTCAGTTTCTCAATGAGGTTCTTTGCATCATCATATTTTATTTTCAAAGTGTCTCTTTCAATAGTAAGCAATTTAATCTATTCAAGAGCTTCTTCAAGATTCTTCTATAGTTGATCCATATCCATAGAGATCTTACTCAAGCTGCTACACTTTCCTTGAATGATTCTTTTCTGAGTAACTAAGCTTTGATAGCAATTGTTAGAAATAGGGAATACTAAGAGGGGGGGTGAATCAGTATTCCACAAACTTTTACTTTTTCCCAATTATGGATATAATAGATTATCTTAACACATGCATAACATAAGAAGTTAAACAACATGCATAGCAATAAAACTAAAGAACTCATAACACATTATTTGTTCTCGAGGAAACCCCGACCAAGGGAAAACTCCGGTAGGGATGGTACCCATAAAGATCCACTAATCAAAAGTATCCTATTAAGGATGTTGACCTTGTTAGGAGTCTATTACATGCATATAGTGTCTCAGTCCTGATTAAGGGACTATAGGCCTTGTTAGAAGCCTCAACCCTGTTAGGAGTTGGTAGTACAGAAAGTGATTACTAGATGAGCCCACTAACCAAACAAGTAATGTACAATATACACTGATTACAAAAGTAGGTTAAGGTACATAACCTTATACTGTTTGCATCAATATCTCTTTGCTACTCTTTCACTATTGCTATTACAAATGCATCATATATTTCGCTACACATATCACTTCTTGATTACATTACATTTATACAAGTTATTAGGATTAATAACTTTCCAGTCAGCTATCATATTAAAAATAAATTTATCCAAGGGTTAACATCTAGGATGTCATCCCTTTATATTGTTAAGTCATTATTTTGATAAACAAAATAATCCCTTAACTCTTTATCAATTTTGTCTTCATATTTTGTCCTATCGGCTTGACACTGTCTTTAGTAAAACTATCATAACTTCTTCCATACATGTCGTACTGACTTGCACTCTGAGATGAGTCTTCAAATAGTCATCATAGAGTCTATGTTCAAGTGCACAAGCATTGAAATTACTCCAATAAACATTACAAACAAAATTTGTCTCTAGGTTCACTGGTAAAAACACTATCTCATTCTTAGACAATTTTGCATTGCACTCTGACATAGTAGCTCTCTGACCTGTGTGATCTTCATGTAGATCATATGTTTCCATAATGAAAACATCTATGTAACCAACTCAGCCAAATTGCCAACAATAAGGGCATCCACGGATACATTAATGCATCTTTGGGGGTCATAATGGGTCCTAGGTGTCTTAAGAGGTCCTAAAGGGTTATAGAATGTCCTATGTGGTCCTAAATAGGCATAATATACACTAATGGGTCATAGGATGTCTTAAGGGTTCCTAAATGTGTCAAGGGATTCTAAGGTCTCCCCATACATTTATTAATGTAACTTAGGATATATTAATGGGATTTGGGATATATTGATGGGTCCTAAGGGTTCCTATGATATATTAATAATTCATGGGAGTCTTAAGGGGTGATAAGGAATTCTAGGTGTCTTAAGAGGTCTTAAGGAATCCTAGGGTACAGTAATGGGTCATAGGATTTCTTAAGTCATCGTAAGGCATCCTAAGATACATTAATGGGTTCTATGATGTCTTAAGGGGTCCTAGATATCCTAAAGGATCATAAGGCCTCCTTGTACATGTATTGATGCATCCTAGGATACATTAGTAGGTTTTGAAATACATTAACAGGTCATAGTGAGTCATATGGTGCATTAATATTTTTTAGGAGTCTTAAGGGGTTCTATGGAGTTCAAGGTGCCTTAAGAGGTTTTATGGGGCCCTAGCATGTCTTAATTGGTCATAAAGTGGCCTAAGATATATTAATGGGTCTTAAATAGCTTAAGGTGTCATATATCTCTTAAGGTATCCTAAGGTCCCCTCATATATGTATAAATATGTTTGAGGATACATTAATGTGTTTTACAATACATTAGTGGGTCCTAAGGGGTCCTAAGATATGTTAATGCTTTACAGTAGTATTAAGAAGTCATGAGGGGTCCTAGGTGTCTTAAGAGGTCATATGAGGTCCTAGGATATACTAATGGTTCCTTTTATGTCTTAAGTATTCCTAAAGGGGCATAAGATACGTTAATGGGAACTAGGATGTCTTAAGGGGTCCTAGTAGTCCGAAGGGTTCCTAAGGTATCTACATACATGTATTAATGCATCCTAGGATAAATTAATGGGTTTGGGGATATATTAGTGGGTCCTATTACCCAAAATTTCCTATCTATTCAATTTTGGCCATAGGTGAAGTGAAATGAGGCTCCCACAAGGGTAGAGCCCAGCGTATGGGAGAGACCTATAATTTTATGGTCTTGGATGTGTTTCCTTTCACCTTTATTTCCTTGCCCCAGCTGAAATTTGTTTTGACTTGTGAAGAAAATATACAAGGTTTCATGGCCTGTACCCTTAGCCTTAGATTATTCATGATGTTTCCAAGCTCCAGTTCTGATCACATGTGCTTAATTGCAAAAACCAGGAAGATATTCAAGTTTCAATGTCTACAAGAAATAGCTTATTTCAAGTTAGAGGGTATCAAAATTTGTCTAAGTATAAAAACCCTTGATATTTTCTATTTCTCTGATGCCTTTTTAGTTTTAAGAGAAAACCCTGGTTGTTTTCAACTTTCACCATTTCGTAGTTATTATCTAGCGTCATCTTTTCCTATGTGCGTTGCTGTGACTCAATGGGTCCTAGTTCTTCAAGGATGCAGTCGCTTGATCTCCAGATTTTTGGGTGGTTAAGTTTTTATTTGGAAATTGGGTGACTGTGTGTTCATGAGGTCTCTTATTTCTAGTGGTTAAGTACTTTTCATTCAGTGACCCATCATTTTCTTTGGTTGCATGTTCGTGTAACCCTGACGGTTTGTGCCTTAGCCTTCAGCAATCCAATGAGTGGTTATGTTTCTTCTAGTGGTTAGGTCACTCGAAAGGTTAAAGTTTAGTTGATACTAATGATTATCATGATGCCACAAGGAAAAGGTGCTCGAGGGTTAATCTTCTTGGCATTGCAA
This sequence comes from Chamaecyparis obtusa, assembly GCA_027943335.1. Taxonomy (NCBI): domain Eukaryota; kingdom Viridiplantae; phylum Streptophyta; class Pinopsida; order Cupressales; family Cupressaceae; genus Chamaecyparis; species Chamaecyparis obtusa. The sequence goes on from BSBK01005465.1 coordinate 58,382, forward strand.
CAACTATCTGATCTTTCAGCACAGAAAGGTGAATAGAGGCAGTGGGTCCAGGTGCTGGTGGTGCTGAGGTGTTCATTTCTCATTAGTTATCAATTGATGATGTGGTTGTTGACTTTTTAGAGGGCCTTGTAACTATTATGGAGACTGAACTAATCTATTTGATTTGTTGGTAAATGATGATATCAACGGTCATGTTTTAAACTTGGACCTACTAGCCATTGCGACTGAATTTGAGCATCTGTAAGGGTTTCTTGCTAGGTTTTCTCCAGTTTTCCAACAGTTGGCCATATGCGATGTTGCGGGTAGCTTGGAATTGATGTTTTCAGGATAGTTGCAGGTAGAAAATTGATGAAGTAGATCTGGGTGGCTATTGTGTGTTGATTTTTTGTTTCCTGAGGTACCATGTCGGCAGTTTTGCGCTAAAGAAGCATTGAAGGGTTGGTTATGTGTGTGTGAAAATTGTACCTGATCTGTAGACACAACACTCAGTAAAACATCAGAGGTTAGTGATAATCAAAATTGTGTAAAATTGAAATCTAATTTAACCAAGCGATTTACTGCCTTCTAGTAGGTGCGAGATTAATGTTCTCAGATTGTAATCGAGATCAGTGACCTAGATGACACCTAAATGAAGGATTTGAATGCAATTGATCTAGATATGAGATTGAATGCAATTAAGCTATTTTTTTTTTAATATTTTCTATGCAATATGAATATGATTAATCTGATATGAAATCTATGCTAGATGAAATTGATATGCTATGAATGCTATTGAAAATTGATATGCAATGCTAATCTAACAATGATATGCAATATGAATGCAAAAATAAGATTGATCTCACAAAGATGTCGATTTGCAAGAGCTTTGATTCTTCAATTCCAATTCTCCAGTGTGATTGTGCAAAAATATGAGATGCTTGGATGCAAATTTGAGAGATGAATTATGAAGAGCTGAGCCTTGTTTTTATAGAAATCTAGGGTTTTGGAGGTGCATGGGAAAAAGCCATAAATCACTCAAATAACTCAGGTTGATTTTTGAGTTATTTTTAAATAAAGGATAATTGACTCACAAAAATATGCAAAAGCTAAGCTTTAACTCAAAATAGAGTTTAGCTTTAATTGATAATTGATAGTTGTTTGCTTTTATGATTGTGCATGTTTTATTTATGAATTAATTTAATAATAAAGTGATTTATTTCCAACTTAACTGCTTTTAAAAATAAAATAATTGATTTACGGGTTAATCAATTATTTAATCAAACTTTTATTAAAAACTATATTATTAAATAATGACAATTTGCTTTAATTAATTAAATAATAATTTAATCAATTATTCATATGATATTAGATTTATTGTCAAAATTAAATAATACAATTAATAATAGATAGAATTAAATTTAATTATATAATTAAGTGACAAATATTAAATCTAATTAATTAAATATGCAAAATATTTAATTAATCAAATTTTAGGATAAATGTGATTTATTGCCAAATAATTATAAAATTAAAGATAATTACGATGATTAAGAATATTACTAGGAATATTCCCCGATGCAGAATTTAAGATAATCAATTATGATTCGATGATGTTTAGATGTGCCTTAGGTTAGGACTTCAATGTCGATTTTGTTTGATTTGTCGATGTAGGAGATTAATGAACTTATAGCCCATTTTTGGGGTATTACATTTTGCCCCTCTTTGAATTACTGTGTGAAGCGCAGTGGTTCAAAGATAGTCTGTGTTTGATAGAGATATGAAACTGATTCGAAATTGATAATTGATATGAGACAGAAGCTGATTGATATTGATTTGATATGGAGATAGTAAGTCCTGAATGACCAAAGATAATGTTCACTATAACAAAAAATGAACCTATGATTGCGAAAAAGTGTCCAAAACGCCTGATTCCAAACCTTAGGATTGATAAAAAGTGAGTGACCCGTTCTAGACTTGATTGTCTTAGCAGAACTAGCAGGTATCACATCCGAATCCTTTAGTTGCCGAAGAACCAAGGAAAGAACACTATGATTTGATGGTTGCAAAAACTGATACAGTTTACAAGATTAGGATAATACCAGATTGATATGGATCTTTATGAATCTGATATGCCCTCCGTGATGATAGATTTGCACCGAGCGATGAGGAATTTTTAATGAATCAGTAACTAGACGTGATTTTTGTCTTGATTACTAAGGGAGATATGATTGCCATAAAGATATGATTTCAAATTTGATTATAGACTTTGAATGATATGCCATACCATGCCCCCTTCGGGATTAAAATTGAAATCTGACAAGAAAAGTCAGTGTTGAGAGTGTAGAAGCATGTTAATTGATTTGAGAAGTGGTTATATACATTCAAGAATGCATTCTGCATCATTTGGAGGTCTTGGAGACCGAATTTGACTAGGTTTGACCATGAGTTGACCATGGTTGACCAAGTTAAAATCTTGATAGTTTGATGTTAGATAATCAGGTAAGTTGAATGCTGGATTTTTGTGATGATTGAAGGTCGATTATGCAAGTAGTTAATAATATGAATGATCTCAGATTTGAATTTTGATCCTGAAAAAGGATTCTACTTGCTATTTCATTGGAGGAACCTTCGTGTGAGATTCAGCTCTTGTTAGACTTGAAGATGCAATTTGAAGAATCATTTAAGCATTGAAGTTCGTTTAATCATTGTGAGATCATGCAAAGATGAAAAATGCAAAGAGACATGCAAAATGAAATGCAACCTAAGACCTAGGACCTACTCACTGATCATATGTCAATTTGTTATCATCATTGAACTTTTTGCTAACCGGATAAATCAATACAATGCCCACTAGCCATGAAACCATAGACATATGAATATCGATTTGTATGCGCAAGAATCAATACAACACCCACTGGTTATATAACCATGGACATATGAATATTGATTTGTTTTCAAAATGTTGGATTAGATATAAGCACCAAGGCACAAACGCTAGGATGACCTGAATATCATGTCCATTTTGATATAGCAATTTGTACAAGCATTAAAACATAAACGTCATGATGACCTGAGTACGCCTTGCATTACAAACACATCAAATAGTCAAGAGATCATTCTAAATCCAATGTGAATTACCCGTAGTGACCCTTTATCGTTCACATCCTTAGGCAAGATTGCATTTCACAGTAGGAGAAAGAATTTACTTCAAAAAGATAATAGTTAGATCAAATGTCCTTGAATTTGCCAGGTATCAATGGTTGAGGTACGCATGGCCATCCAATTCGAGATAGAGGCTCTTATAGTCGGACACCATTTCAATCCAGAATTTCCAAAGATGTTAGATTTTCACAGACAAGAAGAAAACAAAAAAAAAATTATGCCCCTAGTCATCACTCTCTAAATCCTATAAAGGACATCATCGAAGAGCTTGAAGGGACACAATATGCAAAAATCTCAATGCGAATCAGTAAGCATACAAGGAGATAAAAGCATGTAAAAAGCATAGATTGTTTTCAGTTGAGTTTTGATGTTTGATTGCGTTGTTGTAGATGCAAAATCCTTTCTGGAGACAAGATAGACTTGACTGACTCAAATGAAGCTTCAAAGGACTTTGACTGGATATGATATGTCTAAGATACACTGGAGGCCATAGGATATGACATTGATTGCCCCCAAGTGTTAAACATTGATAGATAGGATACAGACGCTTGAGCTGATTGGTGTACAGACCGACTTATTGAAAATTGGAAATGCAAAAACAAACTGGGAGATATGTACAAACTAAAGCAAGACTGAAAGCTAGGAAAGACCAAGATTGCACTGATAGATGGAGCATTTGGAACAAGTGGCACCCGTTTGCCGGGTTTTCACCATCTTGGTAGAGATTCTATTTTTGCTACCAAGGCGCCTGTTTCCAGGTTTTCACCAAGGCACTTTTTTTTTTTTTCATTTTTTGTATTTTTCATTTTTTCAATTTTTTTGTACTTTTGATATTTTTTTTATTTTTTTGAATTTTTGATATTTTTTTATTTTTTTTGTGAATCATCAAGGTGCCTATTGCTAGGTTTTCACTAGGATGTTCATTTTTTCAGGACTTTTTCTGATTTTTAATATTATTTCAGGACATTTACCAAGCACTGAATGCCTTAGGCGTAGAATTTCTTCAAATGGAGAACGTTGATTGGTTCTTGAAGCTGTTCTCCTTTAGTCGTTGAGAGTTGATAGGCACCAGAGCCAAAAGTAGCAATGATAACAAAGGGACCCAGCCAATTGGGTTCAAACTTCCCCTTGCGTTCTCAATGTGATTGATTTTTAGGATTTTCTCTCAACACTAGATCACCAACCTAAAATTCTCTGTGTTTGACTTTCTTGTTGTAGCCTCTAGAAATTCTTGTCTGATACACTCTGAGATGATCATACGCTGCTTACCTATGCTCATCTAGTAATTCAAGTTCTTGTAACCTAGACACTCTGTAGTCATCATCAGTTACTAGACCATGCATTCTGATTCGTAGTGATGGGATTTTGACCTCAATAGGTAGTACCGCTTCAGACCCATAAACTAAAGTGAAAGGTGTAGCCCCAGTAGGTGTTATGATACTTTTTCTATCACTCATTCTGATACTTATTCTGATACTGGTTCTGATACTGATTCTGATACTGATTCTAAGAATTGTTTTGATACTAGTTCTGATACTGATTCTGATGCTGATTCTGATAATTGTTCTGATACTTATTCTGATATTGGTTCTGATACTAGTTCTGATATTTGGTATACTTGATAGCATATTTTTCCATTGCAAACTCCCAAGCAAGATCATATCATGTAGTCCCAATGTCTAGCAAGGTGAAGAACAAGAGGGATTGGCAAGCTGGTGGAAGAGATGGAATACAAGGGAATGAAAGTTAATGAAGGGAAGAAATCCTCAAGGGAAAACTCCTCAAGAATACTCAAGCTAGGGAAAAATTGTCATGTAAAACACATTTGGACAAGCAATGAAAGACCAGCATAGGATAAGTCACAAAAGTGTAATGCCAGAGTAGGAAAGGATGCATTCCAAAGGAGTAGACATGTCAAGAGGCTTCATAGCATCGTCTTTTACTCTTTTATTTTTATTTTTATTAGATCAAGACCAAAGGGGAAATGATAGTGAAAAACTAGAATGAATGAAGGAAAATAGACATGAAGGCTAAACATGGAAGGAATAAAAGCAAGATCATCATAAGACAACTCAAAAAATAGCCAAATGTTTGTGTATAGATCAACATTGTCAAGATCAAAGAGAGAAGATGAAATGGATGAAATATGTAGAAGAACTACGCATGATGCCTGATTGCCAGGTTTTCATCATGGTACTTATCCAAGGTGCCAAAAGGGAGTGGTTTTCACCATAGGATGAATTTATTTCTCTTTACTTTTGCTACCAAGGTGCCTGTTTCCAGGTTTTCACCATGACACATTTTTATTTTTATTTTCATTTCTTTTTTTTTTTGGAAGAAGGCAAACTTTTTTAGATAGTGCTCCTTAAAAGGATAAACCATGATATGCCAAGGATTCAAAATGATATGTTCAAAGATACTGATAGGGAAAGGGAGATGGAAGAGAAAAATGGAGGATAAAGTTTTATGTAAAGCAAGTGAAGTTGGAAGATAGGAGGAATAGGCAAATGAGGAAAAATGATAGAAGGTAGAAGGATAATGCATGGAAGGATTGTGAAAGGGTAGATGGAAAGGAAGGCAAGCTCAACATCAACACATACCTTGAAGGGTGGCGAGAGGGTGGAGGAAATGTGAATGAAGGAATACGTGAAGGAATATGGCGAATGGATAGCAGAGGTTGTGGTTTAGGCGCATGGAATGGAAGAATATTTTTGGAAGGAGATGAAGTGGAAGCCTTTGGAAGTTTGAATGTCAATTTCACTTTTTTCTCAACACCAGACTCTTTCAAGAGAGACTTTGGAATCCATATAGCCATAGGCTTTTTATTTCCTTTTGATGATCTAGAAGGAATATCTTTAATGATGGATTTTGGAACCCATACTTGTCTTGTAGTTTTTTTCTTAGATATCTCTTTTGACTTTATGCCTCCATGTCATTTAGAGGAGACATGGTGATCTTCTATTTTTTATGGATTCTTGTATTGCTTCTTTTTATTGTATTGAACATTCAAGTTACTTCCAAAGGACTTGGGACTTGTGGAAGAGGAAGGAGAATATGACTGGTTTAGATGGGTGGGTGGATAAAAAGGATTCAAGGGTATGCATCTATGTTGATCTTGAGGAAAGATGGGAGATGGAGGGATGTAGGGACCCAAGATGGATGGAAAATTAGGAGAGTTAGGAGGGGAAAGTGAAGGGACATAAGGACCCAAGATGGAAGACAAATGTGAAGCTCCTTGTAGTGGTGGAAGAGGTCCAAGGATGGAAGTGGAAGATGCAAAAGGATAATCAATAAGTTTATCAGCATTTATATGACAACCAAGGATATCAGCATCTTTAGAGTGAGCATTAGAATTTTCAATAGAATCGTGGACATCTTGAATATGAGCACCTTCTTTGATAGGATTATTTAAAGCTTGCAAAGACTTAGGAAGAGTAGAAAGTGGAAGTGAACATGGAGTGGTAGAACAAGAAGATGGAAGACTTTGATCTTGATAAGGATCTTTGGATAGCACAAGCGCATAATTTTTCTTTTGATTTTCAATAGGCTTAACATTGGAAGTAACAACACCATTTTTAACAACCTTAATGGAAGTATCATCTTTGGAAAGTGCAAGTGTAGTAAAGTTATTTTGATTGTCAATAAGCTCAATAGTGTAAGTAGTAGCTTGATCTTGCTTAGGAGAAGGCTTAAGACATGGTGGAATGCATGAAAAAAGGTGTACAGGATCAAAAGAACCATGAAGCAGATAAGAGACATCGGGAACAGGAGTGGATGACATGGAGGGTTCTTGATCTTGATCTTTCTTTATGTTCTTTTCTTCATCATTTTTAGAGTCCTCTTGACATGGAGCCACTTCTAAGGACAAGGAAGGATGTTGGGATTGTATGGATGACTTTGGAAGAGATGGTGGAGGACTAGCTGAAATAGGGATTATAGCATATGAAGGCTTAGGCTCTTTAGGTTTATCATTATTGAAAGTATTTGTAGCCAAGTGAAGGTTAGCTTGAGTTTCTTTAAGAGGTAGCCCTAGAGGATAACTATAGGGAACCACATGAAAAGTATTAGGGCTTGTGTTGGATGAAGGTTTTGTGAAATATTTGAAAGACTCAGAAGCTTTAAAAAATGTATGGGTATTAGAGGAAGTAGGGGATGGAAGGGAACCATCACTAGACAAAGGTTCAACATTAACATGATCTTGCTTGAGAGTGTAATCTTTATTTTCAGTTTGAGAGTTCTTACAGGAGAGATCCTTATAGTATTGACATTTCAAGCTAGCACAATGCATTTTATAGTCCTCAGCAGTAGTAGATGGATCACAATCAAGGTATTGTCCACAAAAGCCATCAAAGTCTCTTTCAAAATTAGAATCATATGGATCACCATCACGATCTATCCAATGTGATGGCCCATTTGTAGTAAGCAGGAATGAATGACGAGGAGGACTCTTAGGAACAGAGGTGTCATAGGTATCATTACATTATCTATCATCATAGTCATCATAGTCTCCAAAGCTGGATGTGTCACTCTCCATGGAAGAGGTATCATAAGGGTTATCACATTGCTCAAATTTTGTCTGGGGGCATGGTGACATGTACAAGTCTTTTTCAAATGGAAAAGGGCATAGAGCTTCCATGGAGAACTCTTTAGGTTCCTTTTCTTTCTCAAGTTTGTCAAGCTGGACTTGCATAGCTTATAGTTGCTTCATCATAGTAGTGATTAGAGCTTCTTCCTCTTGTGTACTGATTCTTTGAGACATGTGTACTGATTCTCAATAGCTACTGCTTTATTCTTGACACAATGATATTTTTGACAGATTCTGGAACTAGGCTAAAAAAGCTGGGTATCTGGGAATCTGACAATTTCTGACAACTCTCTCAAATTTTTCCAAACGACACTCTATAGACTCGTACGATAGTTGGGTAGCAATGAAACGACAGTTGACAAAACTCGTACGATAGTTGGGTAGCAATGAAACAACAATTGACAAAACTCGTATGACAGTTGCTAACAGGGTTTTGACTTTCTTGAATTTGCTAGTTTGAAAACTCGTACGACACTGGGTTCTCAATCATACGATAGATGGGCAATACTAAAATGACACTTGAAAAAACTCGTATGACTTTTGACTTCCTGAAATGACTTTTGACTCCAGAAAAGATTTTACGTCAATTTTTGCAAAACTTAAGGTTTTCAGTTTTGGATTGTTTGCAAATTGTACTGTCCAAATTTTGAAGGTTATACTAGATTTGATCATTTTTAATAGCCAAGTAGATAAACAAGCACTCAGAACAACAACCAAGTGATTCCAAGCACGTCTAAAAACAATGAACAAGGGAAAAAGCAACCTTGCACATGAACAATCAAGTGACCAAATTGTGCTAATCCCTAAGAGTACTAATTGTGTATGTTCTGAAAAGTTTTGCAATAACACACATATACCTGAGAATAAAAAATTGGCCTCTCTAGGGTTTTTAGTAATGGTTTGACTCTGCAACTTTTATGATTCAAAGGGGTGAACTCCAATCCTAGCGCACCAGGGTTTTGACACAGTCCAAGAACTTAATCTTCAAGAGCTACTAGGGAGATCTGACAACCCAACAATGAACCATACCCGTGGAGATTTCTTCCACAAGGACATTTATATAGCGGTTGTCACTACCATGGTGAAAATGGCTATTACCGCTTGAGGTTCCATCAACATAGTTTTCCCTATGAAGGGATTGTCTGCTACGGTTAACCCTCTCTAAAGGTGACTCACAGATTTATACCACAAGGGGACTTGGCTCCAGATCCAAGGTTTTTGACACCTTTTCACTTTTAACCCAAACAAAGCAAGAAGATTAATCTGACACGCTAAGACAAAGTTTTGTTCCACCAAGGTCAGTGATATCAACTCCACGTGATCTATCAACCTCTCCAGAGAGAGAATGTATCAATCAATAAGAGAAGATGCACTAACCAATTTTGATTCACCAAAGCTCATGATATCAACCCCGCGTGATCTATCAACCTCTCCAGAGAGAGAATGTGTCGATAAATAAGAGAAGACGCACTAACCAAGTTGAATGTGAAATGCACTAAGTATCCTCCCTACCTACAAGGATTCTATCGTCAAGAAAGATTTCTCTAAGAATCCAATCTCTCAAGAATCACAAATAGTGTTCATAGGGCCTAATTACTATGTGAGCACAGATATATTCCCGAAAGCAAATCTACCAAAAGCATCCAAAAAGTAGAAAGAGGAACACTTAACGCTTAAAGAAAATATGAGATGAGTCCACAAGGTGGAACACTTAACACCTCACACAAGCTGAAAATGAGTCCCCAACTTAGAAAACAAGTGAGTTCCTAAAAGCACAAAAGGGTTGCCAAGTGGAACACTTAACGCTTCTGTCCTATTGACCCCTCCCCTTTATGGCGCTGAGATTGCAACCACGGGGTGGAAATGAGGGGCCAGCGGATTAGCGAGTCCAATAACCCAAGATAGAAATCAAGATCAATCACAAGTATCTAAGACTACTTAATGAATCCTTAAGGGGTCACAACCTAGTATTAATTATGCAAGTGTGTAGAAATAGATCAAAACAATGAAAAGATGCACACAAGCTTGACACGTGAGAGATTTATTTTAAGTCCAAATCAAAATGTTTTTAGAACAAGGAGAATACCTCATGATCCTCACAACGCACTTAGTATATTTTACTTGATTTTTAGCAATTCTTGAGCTTTTCCATGCAAGCAAGTGACAAACTCTCCAACAAGCAAACAAGCAAACAAGATATGCAAAATATATTCAACTTATGAAAACCATAGGGTTAGCTCTAAAAATTAATTATTATTAGTAATAATAACCAGCATTTAACCCAAATGACAACTCATATCATTCTTGAACCATGTAAAAAAAATAAGTGCATACCCATCACAAAACTTTTTTTTTTGCTACATTTGACCTAGTCAACAAGATCTGATTTTTTTGATATGATTTTGTCTACAAAAATAGAAATTTAGAATAGAGACCCAAGCTAAAAAATAGAGAGCTTTCCAAAAATGCAAAAATTTTAGAAAAATCTCTTCATTTGTGCCCTAGAGCCCTGTTTTATCAAAATAGAAGAGTTTTTGCAAATTGACTATTTGAGCTATTAAATTGCATCCAAATTTAAAACACAAATAATAGAACCCCTATAGAATTTGAAGAGATTTTTGAAAATGTAAAAATTTCCAAAAAATATTTTGATTTGCGCTGAAAATTAATTTTTTATGAAAAATTGAAAAAAAATTATTTAAAATTCAAAATTTTTTAGAAAATTCTAAATTTTTTAATCGAAGCTTCCCTGATATGTCACCAACCTGTAAAACAAATTTTAGACCAAAACTCCAAGCTGTTTGGGAGATAAAATTAAATCTTTGAAATTTTGGGATTTTAGCTCCCAAAAAAATCAAAACTAGCATGCAAAGGTGGGTTGCCCCATGGTGGGTGCCAGAAATGTGTGTGTGAAAATTGTACCTGATCTATAGACACAACACTCAGTAAAACATTAGAGGTTAGTGATAATCAAAATCGTGCAAAATTGAAATCTAATTTAACCAAGTGATTTACTGCCTTCTAGTAGGTGCGAGATTAATGTTCTCAGATTGTAATCGAGATCAGTGACCTAGATGACACCTAAATGAAGGATTTGAATGCAATTGATCTAGATATGAGATTGAATGCAATTAAGCTATTTTTTTTTTATATTTTCTATGCAATATGAATGATTAATCTGATATGAAATCTATGCTAGATGAAATTGATATGCTATGAATGCTATTGAAATTTGATATGCAATGCTAATCTAACAATGATATGCAATATGAATGCAAAAATAAGATTGATCTCATAAAGATGTCGATTCGCAAGAGCTTTGATTCTTCAATTCCAATTCTCCAGCGTGATTGTGCAAAAATATGAGATGCTTGGATGCAAATTTAAGAGATGAATTATGAAGAGCTGAGCCTTGTTTTTATAGAAATCCAGAGTTTTGGAGGTGCATGGGAAAAAGCCATAAATCACTCAAATAACTCAGGTTGATTTTTGAGTTATTTTTAAATAAAAGATAATTAACTCACAAAAATATGCAAAAGCTAAGCTTTAACTCAAAATAGAGTTTAGCTTTAATTGATAATTGATAGTTGTTTGCTTTTATGATTGTGCATGTTTTATTTATGAATTAATTTAATAATAAAGTGATTTATTTCCAACTTAACTGCTTTTAAAAATAAAACAATTGATTTATGGGTTAATCAATTATTTAATCAAACTTTTATTAAAAACTATATTATTAAATAATGACAATTTGCTTTAATTAATTAAATAAGAATTTAATCAATTATTCATATGATATTAGATTTATTGTCAAAATTAAATAATACAATTAATAATAGATAGAATTAAATTTAATTATACAATTAAGTGGCAAATATTAAATCTAATTAATTAAATATGCAAAATATTTAATTAATCAAATTTTAGGATAAATGTGATTTATTGCCAAATAATTATAAAATTAAAGATAATTATGATGATTAGGAATATTACTAGGAATATTCCCCGATGCAGAATTTAAGATAATCAATTATGATTCGATGATGTTAGATGTGCCTTAGGTTAGGACTTCGATGTCGATTTTGTTCGATTTGTCGATGTAGGAGATTAATGAACTTATAGCCCATTTTTGGGGTATTACAGGTTCCACCTATGACCATTTATATTCTTTAAATTCAAATATCTGTGAAGATCAAATCTGAACATTCATGATGAACCTGACTTATAGAGACAAAGTCATGGTAGTGGCATAAGGTTTTCAACTTGCATCGAAGTAGATGGATCAAGGTGGCTTGTCTACAGATAGTTATGGTGATGGGAAATACATGCACACATATATCTGATAGACCAAGATATTTCAAGGAGGCATTTATGACAAGAAATGATAGAATTAGGGTTTCTATTATCATGTGAAGATCTATGTAACCCTAAAAATTTGACTCCTTCCTTTGTGTAAGAGAGATGTATATATTCTTTTTTAGAGCTCTTAGAGCTTAGAGTTTTACGGTTGTAAAATAGAGTTTTTTCCTTGCTTAGGAGTTATCTGTGACATTTGTTCTACCCTTTGGCTCTTACAGTCTATAATCTTTCATTGATCTACTAGATTTAATAGAGGCTTTCTGTGGCATCTTTTCTGCCCTCAAGTCTTTCCCTTGTCTGTATTTCTCTTAATGAGTATAATATAATGTCTTTGTTAGAGAAATCTTGGAGTTCTAGGGCTCTTCTTTCTTTCAGTTTATTTGTGTGCTATTGTGTATGATTTGATTTGAATGATCTTGTGGGTATACCTCAACCCCTTGTCACTCAGTCTCATTCTTGTGTCTTTTGCTGAAGAGAACGTTTTCTTGCAAGTCACAGTTTGAGTCTTTTGTTTAGACCCCTCTATGAAACACTTATGCAAGCCTATTTAGAAAGATTGTGTTCTATTAGATCTAAGAGACTTCATGCTAATTTGGTCAATAGATTATGTTCATGTCATTTCAGTGTATCACCTAGTAGGATAGTTTTCTTATTCAGTTATTTCCCCTTGCATGCATTCCTTCTATCCCTTCCCCTTCAAGAATTTACTTTTATGTCAAGAAGAAAATTAAGGTGATTATCCAAGAAGAACTAGCCTAGAACTTGGAGGTTTCATCTTAGTTAGCAAAGGTCCCACAACCTAGAGATGATTCCAAAGTTATACTAGGTTATCAAGACCAAGAGAGCTTGAACCAAGGGTGCACAACTTAGTGTATAACAGGTCCTAGGATACATTAATGTTTGTTAGGACTCTTAAGAGATTCTAAGGGGTGCTAGGTGTCTTAAGGGGTCCTAGGAGATCCTAATGGGTCCTAGGATGTCATAAGTGGTCCTAAAGGGGCCTAAGATAATATAATGGGTCTTAGTATGTCTCAAGGGGTCCTATATCTCTTAAGGGATCATAAGATCTCATACATGTATAAATGTGTCTTAAAATACATTAATAAGGGGTCCTATATCTCTTCAGGGATCCTAAGGCCTCATAGTACATGCATAAATATTTCCTAAGATACATTAATGGGTCCTAAGAGGCTTTTGGATACATTAATGGTTTGTAGGAGTCTTAAGGGGTACTAAAGGGTCATAGGTGTCTTAAGAGGTCCTAAAAGGTCCTATTATATATTACAAGTGTGATTATCATTGCAACATAATATCAACCTATCAATGCCTGGTACAAAAACTACACTCATACAATCCACAAGAGGTGGTTAGTCCCCAGTCACAAGTTTCAAGGGTACAATGACTATTTTTTCAACAATCTACCCCTTAACATTACCCAAGGGGGTTCAAACCTGTGACCAAACTCTGATACCACTTGTTACAAGTTTAATTTCCATTACACTAAAATATCGACTTGTCAATGCATATTAAATCACTAGACTTATATAATCCATAGGGGGAGATTAGTCCCTTGGAATGAATCTTGAGGTGAGTGATGACCATTTTAACAACAAGACATACTAATGGGTCAAATAGGATGTTTAAAGTGGTTGTAAAGGGGCCTAAGATACATTAGTGGGTCCTCTATGTTAGGCCCAAAAGGAGACAAGTGTAACTAAGAGGGGTGGTGGGGGAGAGTGAATTAGTTGTGTGTACCTAAATATATTAGTTTTAGTTTAGGCACTTAGATTTATAAGATATATAATAATCCAAGATCCACATCACAAAAAATAGAACACAAAGATTTGTTCTCGAGGAAACTTATTTAAGTGAAAAACCCAGTGGGAGTCAAACCCACTAGATGAGTGTACTATGTTAAAATTAATGCTCGGTTAAGACAAAAATTGATTACAATGGATACACTTGAAACCATGGCTTACAACCCAATCTATACACTCACTACCCATAGCACACTGCTCACAATACAATCTAAGATTTGGGCCTCAATCAAGTTCACTGATCTAACTTCAATTACAAAGGGTGGACATGCAGTCCTTAAAACCAGATTGACAAATAGCATATCCTAAGCCAATACAATTCCAATAAGGTACAAAATTTTCCCTAAGTGTAGAGAACATATAAAAAATCATTTTTCTCACACACATCAACTATAAAATAATCTCTCATTTAAGCTAATTACAAAGAATAATCACCAACTAGTTCAACTAAGACCTAATACAATGAAAGATATAAATATTATTCTCAATCCTAAATGTGATCCAAATTAAATTGGTTAAGACATAGATATGACCCAAATCCTCATCCTTGAACATGTTATACCTATGTGCTAGAAAGTAGTCACACTTCTATGAATCATTACATTCAAGAACACTCAATAGTGAGGTCTCGAATAGTGATTCACAACTCTCTATTCATGGAGTGCAGGGGTTGTATTATGAGGCCCTCAGATCGACCTAGTTAAACCCATGCAAGTACACCAAGAAATGAGAGATTCAAGGATGAGAAGCAAGAGTGCTAATCTCCATTGATCTTCAAGTTATTGCATGTAGATGAAGCTAATCTAGATGATTGCAATGTAAGAAATAAACTACTCTATTGAAATGCATGTTTTAATCTCCCTTGCTAATTAATCTATGTGAAGATTTAAGCTAAAAAAATGAAGGAAAAACTAATCTAAGATGCTATGAATGTTGATCTATATGTAAATATGCAAGCTGAATGCTATGTGATCTCCAAAGCTCCAAAGTCTCTCAGAAAACCTACAGCATAACAATAGCATGAAAATTTCAGGTCTCAAATGAGGAGAGGGCTCCTTATATAAGAAACTATGGGAGAGAATGCATCTCCAAGAGCAATGTGGGATAAATGCAAAAAGAGGAAAGAAAGCTCATTTTTAGAAAGTGTGGAGAGAAAAGGAATTTTATTTATTTTATTTATTTGTTTCCATTTTTCATCACAAAAGAGCTTTAAGAGGATTATTTATTTATTTATTTAAAAGAATGATTCTCTATTAATTAAATAAGATAACATTATTTAATTAAAAGAGAGATATTATTCTAAATAAGATAAAATCTTTTAATTAAAAGAGATTTTAATTAAATAAATTTATTTCATTTAAAAGATATTTCTTTCAATTAAATAAGGTTATTTTATATATTTAAGAGGGAATATTTATTTTAATTAAATAAATTATTGATGAAATGATCAAACCTTAGGGAAAATTGAAATGATTGAATTATTTAGGATTGATCAAAGAAATTGATTTGAATTTTGCAAAGTATTGATTCAGGAATTTGATAATTTAATAAATGGGGCCCAAAGTCTAGGTGACCATTTTAGGGTGCATACATTTGCCCCTCTTTGACTAATGTGAGGTCGATTTGGGATCACATGCAGTCAAAGAATGGAATTGAAGTGTGAGATAAATTTGGGATCACAAGACAACCTAGACATGTGTTCGATGGATGGGAACACATCAAGACAAAGATAAGCTGATTGAAAAAGACAAGGCCAACACCCCTATAAATAGGTAATTGTTAAGTCTCAAGCAAGGTTTGATTGATAGGTTTGATAAATCTGAATCAAGGATTGAAGTTTGATAGGTACTACCCCCTCATGATCAAAATCAAAATGAGATAGAGGAGAAACAGTAAATTGACAAATTTGATCAAATCAAACCAAAGATAAGGATCGCAGAACCAAGGTAGATCATCATGAAAGGTTATGCCCCAAGGTTGAATTAGAAGAAAAGAAGTGGGGTGAAAGTGAATAGAAGATAGAAGTTTGGAAGAGATGGAAAGAAATGGGGAGAAGAAAGACAATTTTCCCCATTAAAGAGGATGCCTTAAAATCAATCAATTGTTTAAGATAGGAAATTTTGATTGAGATCATGAAAGAAGATAAGAAAATGAGGATCAAAACATGATCATAGTTGATTAAAAGTCCACTAGAAAGATGAAGGAAAACCCTCTTAAACTCATAATGCAGCCTAAAAATGCAAATTAATCATGGAGTCTAACAATGCAAGCTACATGAAAATGCAAAGGTGTACTTGCAATAGGGCAACTATAACATAGGATTTTGTGTGCATCATTCATTAGAGAATGTAAAGAACTTATTTTCATCATTGGGCCCTTGTTAATAGACATCAGAAAATCATACAATCAGCACTAGTCACAAATGCAACTATGAAGATATGAATATGATTTATATCGGTTTGGAATGTGAAAAGATTCTAACATGAGCATCAAAGACATAAGGGTCAAGATGATTTCAATGTTAGCTTACCCAATTTAATGGAGCAAAACAACTCTCTCATCAAGGCATAGATGCCAGGATGACCATAAGAATGGTTGTGCAAAAATAGTCAAGGATGATGCCTCAAATCTCCTAAGTGTGTCAAGGGAATAACAAGAGACACTCAAGAGCTTCGAGAGCACACCTAGAAGCAGAAAGAAACAAAAACATGCCCCATGCCCCAAGTCCTCTAGCTATGCATCATGGAGAGACTTACTCTAGACAAGGGCACTCAACAAAAATCAATAACAGTTAGCACACAGAGAAAAGATCAATGGCATATCTCAAGCATTAAGTGTTGTGTTTAAAAATTTAAGTGTGTTCACTAATACTGAGTTCCGAGGATAAAGGTTGAATGCTTGCAAGAAGGTAAAATCACTTGAGAAAATTGGATAAGACCAAACTGATAAGTGTTTAAAAACACTCGATGTCAGGGGTTGTGTTGAAAAACACAATTCAGGTGGTGTTGGAAAACATTGTTTGTGAGGTGTCCTAAAGACTAATGCATCCAAGAGACCAAAGATAACACAGTTATGACCCCTAAAGAAAGACAAAGACCAATTCCAAACCAAGGCAACAAGGACAAGCAATGATGGAAAAAGGCTAAGTGTCGAGTACGCATGCTAAAAAAAATAGGGGTGCAAAGGCCTCAAGTAGCGCCTGTTTCCAGGTTTTCACCACTTGGATTGTATTGCAATTTTTTCAGGACTTTTTATATTTTATTTTTTTTTAAATTTTTGAATTTTTGAAACTTTTTTGTGAATCATCAAGGCACCTATTGCTAGGTTTTCACCAAGATGTTCATTTTTTCAAGACATTTTCCAATTTTTAGGATTTCTTTTAGCATCATATATGAATTTTTTTGGTATTTTTTTCAAGATCAATAAATATGTACAAAGGATGCCCCCAAATATAATGGGTATCATGGATAGAACTTCTTCAGGTGCAAGACATTGATAGGATCAGGGAGCTTCTCTCCCTCTTCATCAGATAATAAGTAAGCACCTATCCCAAAAGCCACTGTGATAATGTAGGGTCCAAGCCAATTAGGTTTGAATTTTCCCTTTTTCTCTCTATGTTGTTGATTTTTAGGATTCTTATGTAAGACAAGATCTCCCACTTGGAATTCTCTAGGGTGAACCTTTTTGTTGAATGCTTTGGACATACGCTTTTGGTGAACTCTCATGTGATCAAATGATGCTTTATGATTTTCATCTAGAAGTCCCAATTCCTGAAGTCTCATGGCGCGATAGTCTTCATCTGTAACTAGACCTTTGAGAAAGACTCTTAGTGAAGGAATCTCCACCTCTAAAGGTAACACTGCTTCAGTGCCATAGGTAAGGGCAAAAGGATTAGCCCCAGTTGGAGTACGAATACTCGTTCTATAAGCCCATAAGGTTGGATTTATCTGTAGATGCCAATCTCTACCATTCTTGTCGATTGTTCTACGGAGAATTTTGAGAATGGTTTTATTTGAAGCCTTTGCTTGTCCATTTCCTTGTGGGAAGTAAATGGAGGACCAATGTTGTTTTATCTTGAAATTTTGACAGAGTTGTGTAAGGTCCTTGTTTTTAAACTGACCTCCATTGTCAGTGATTATTTCAAAAGGCACTCCATACTGACAAATGATATGGTTCAAAATGAACAAAGAAATTGTCTTGCCTGAAGCAACAGAAAGTGGAACAGCTTCTACCCATTTGGTAAAGTATTCAGTAGCAGTGATGATAAATTTATGTCCACCTAATGAATTGGGATGAATCTACCCAACAAGATCAAAGGCCCATCACTAAAATGGCCAATGTGATATGGAAGGAATGAGCTCCCTGCCTAGAGCATGTATCAGGTTACCATGTTTTTGACACTTATCGCATGATTTCACAAAAGCTACTGCATCCATCTGCATGGTAGGCCAATAGTACCTAGCCCTAAGCAACCTTCAAGCATGGAAAGACCATTAGAATGTCCCCCACAGATGCCTTCATGAATATCAACTAGCGCTTGATCAGATTCCTCCTTTTCTAAACACCTAAGAAGTGTCCCATCTAAACCCCTCCTATACAATTCACCAGAGATGAGGGAATGGCAAGAGGCATTTCAGGTAAGGTTTCTTCTTTCAGATTGATTAAATGTATCAAGGATCATTTCATCATGAAGGTATGAGTAAATGGCACTGTATCAAGATGACTCATGACTGAAAATGGTACAGATAACATGGCTTCCTTGAGAGTCATAAATAGGATAGTGCAGCTCTTCCACCAAGAATTGAAATCTAGACTCATGATGCTCTATCTGAAGGAGAAAAGCAAGTGTAGCCATAGCATCAGCTACTTTATTTTCTACTCTGGGGACTTGCTGAAATGTGACAAAAGTGAAATACTATCTTAATGAATCAACCATTTTCTTATAAGGTATCAGTTTGTCATCTTTTGTTTGATATTTTTCATTAACTTGGTTGACTATCAATTGTGAATCCCCATAGATGTCTAGTTCTATGATATTCCATTCAATAGCCATCTTGACTCCATTTGTCAAAGCCTCATACTCAGCAATGTTATTTGTACATGGGAACAATAGTTTGTAGGACTTAGGAATTGTGTACCCATGAGGAGAAACAAACAACACCCCAGCTCCTGAACTATTTTGCATAAAAGAGCCATCAAAGAACATCTTCCATTTTCTCTTAGTCATGTACATTAGGTGCTCATCTAGAAATTCAACTTGAATAGGCATGCTATCTTGAATTGGGAAATTGACCAATTGATCTGCAGTGGCTTGGCCTTTTATAGTTTTGCGCTCAACATACTCTATATCAAATTCTAAAAGAACCATCATCCATTTAGCAAGTCTACCTATGAGGGTAGCCTTACTGAGAAAATACTTGAGAGGATCAATCTTTTCTATGAGGTGTATTGTATGCACAAGCATGTAATGTCACAACTTTTGGGAAGCAAACACCATAGAAAGGCAAGCTTTCTCAATACTAGTGTAATTGGCCTCATATGACACAAGTGTATGATTGATATAATATATGGCTCATTCCTTCCTAGTGTAATCAAGTTGAGCTAATAATGCCCCAAAGGAAGATTCTATTGCTGAAGCATATAAAATGAGTGGCTTCCCTAGGATAGGAGGCATTAATATTAGAGGATTTGCCAGGTATTTGTTGTTTTGGTCAACACTCTTCTGACAATCCTCATTCCATACACATTTAACCCCTTTATGCAAGTTCTTATTGAAGGGTTGAGCTCTATCTGCCAGTTGTGAAATGAACCTCCTTATAGATTGAAGATGTCCTTGAAGACTCCTCATTTGGCTAATGTTTTTGGGAGGTGGCATATCCAAGATTTCTTGAACTTTTTCTGGGTCCACTTCTATTCCTTTGGCTAAAATGATAAATCCTAGAAGCTTTCCAGAGGTGACTCCAAATGCACATTTTTTTGGATTTAATCTCTACTAAAATTGCTCCATACGATCTAGAATTACTTCTAAATCATCCAAGTGTGTGTCTCTTTTCTTTGACTTAGCCAGGGTGTCATCCACATAATCTTCCATATTCTTATGCATCATGTCATGGAAGATTGTTGTCATAGCTCTTTGATATGTAGCTCCTACATTTTTCAATCCAAAAGGCATGATGTTCTAGTAATAAGTACCCCATGCACAAGTGAATGCAGTCTTTTCCTGGTCTTCAGGAGCAATCTTGATTTGATTATACCCAGAAAAATTGTCCATTAAGAATTGATCTCATAACCTGAGGTCATGTCCATGATCATGTCTATGTTAGGAAGTGGAAAATCATCCTTTGGGAATGCTCTATTAAGATCTCTAAAATCAGTGCAGATGTGAATGGACTTGTCATGTTTAGAAACTGGGACAATATTTGATATCCACTTGGCATAATCAATAGCTCTTATAAATCCTGCACTAAGGAGTTTTTCCAATTGTGCTTTGACTAAAAGAGCAATGTGAGGATGCATTTTCCTCAATTTTTGTTTAACTGGTTTAACACCCAGAGCTATGGACAAATGATGCATAATTAGATTAGTGTCCAACCCTAGCATGTCTGAATAAGTCCAAGCAAAGTTGACTTTCTTTCTTTGTAGGAACTCAGTATAGGCTTCTTTCTCTTGAGATGATAAGGATTGAGCCAAATGTACAATTTATGGAGCCTCTTCTGTACTCAAATTAACTGACTATGTAGGCTCAACAAGCACTGATGATCTATCCTAAAAATAGCTAGGGAGATGATTAAGTACCTCATCTGTAGGCACCTCTAAGAGGTTTTAACCTTTGGATACGTCATTTATTTTTACTTTTTTCGGTTCTGACACTGCCACATAGTGGTTTTCACCATTAGAACTCCTATTCTTTTTATTTTTATTTCTCTTTATTTTTTGAATGAGGTACTTGATGTCTAGTTCATTCATTCTAGTAGTTAGTTCACTGGTGGAAGAGACTATGGGTTCAATGGCATTTAGGTAACAGGTTATCTCATAGTCATTCTAGAAAGTTAAGAGCTTAGGCTCTTGATAATGTTTGGACCACTCAATGAAATGAGGATTAGTAAGGGGTAAGTCAATGATGGGTTCAATGTTGTGAATGATGGTATCATCTCTGGTGATAGCAGAGTTAGAGTCTATCAAGTATTCTTCTAAGTTACTCAAATTAGGATTCGGCCTAACAAGCGAAGAATCATCCACTAATGAAACACATGGGTTCCAATCCTCTAGCCCTACATGTGACTCGTTAGCTAACTCAGGTTGAGAAATATAGGAATGGATGACATCAACACCCATGTCAATTATGGAACAATCAGAGAGAGAGTCCCATTCATACTCATGTGAGTCTATTTTTGAATCCCAGTTGGGATGTTTACACCAGAAAGGCTTAGGATAGCTTGATGTAGAAGCTTCGATGTCATGAAGGGTAATGTTAACCTTCTCTTAGGTCAATGTTTGATCCATCTTGTTCTACGCTTGCAACTGTTGCATGAGTGGTTGGATTATTTGAATCTCCCCAAAGGAGACTAGTAGAAGGAATCCAATCGTCACACATGTCTTGCTGATTTGTCAAATTTGGTATGTATTGTGATTCATCTTCACTATCTGACTCATCAAGGATAGGAACAATATTCTTTTAAGGATTCTCAAATCCTAGGCCAATCATCTTCTTAGACCTGTGTCCAAAAAGAGGATGATTGAGGGGTTCAACTTTAGCATCTAACCTTTGACTAAGAGGGCCATGTCCTAGATAGCCCATATTTTTGACAAAAGTATACCCTCTTCCATAGGTCTTAGGAGAGGGAGAGAATTTCTCATTGTGCATATACTTCTCCTCTTTGTAGATCCAATCTTTAATAGCTACTTCTTTCTCATCCTGGATAGGCACTGAAGACTTGACAAATTTGTCAAACAAAGTCATGGTCGAAGAAGAAGGTCTCATCGCTTGAGAAGGCTTACCATAAGACCTAGGGGAAACATGCATCTTTGCAAAGAAGTCAATTTGATATCCCCCCATACCAAGGTCTATTGACTTGAACTTATCTTTGCACTATGCTAGAGTTGAATTGAAATCATCTACTTCTCTATTTAGGGGAACATGAGTCCTTGCTAAAATGGAGTTGACAGATAAGGTGCTATCCCCAGGTACACAAACTTCTACTCCATTGTAGGGAAACTTAACACACTGGTGGTAGGTGGATGGCACTGCTTGCATCTCATGGATCTGGGGCCTACCAAGCAAGATATTGTATGCCAGAGGACCAGCATCAATAATTTGGAACAAAATATCTTTCTCAATGGGGCCAATCTTGACAGGAAGAACATCCAACCCCTTGGAACTCCTTTCTACCTCATCATAGGCTTCTATAGTGATCTTCTTTCTGGTATCGATCACTTCCTCTGAATAGCTCAAAGTTTTTAACAGACTCAACGAATAGATATTGAGCCCAGCACCCCCATCTATCAACACACACCTGACATGGGTTTTGTGAATCATGACTTCAATGTGAAGGGCCAGATTATGTGGGTGATTCAAGGCTTTATCATCATCTTCTAAAAATGTAAGGTAGTGAGGACTGGTAATATGATTAACCATGCCTTGGAATTGATCAACATCTAAATTGTTGGGAACATTGGCTATACACAAAGCATCCTCAAGGACCTATTTGTGTCTTGGGGACAACTCTAAAATCTCCAAGATTGAAATTTGAGTTGGGGTTCTTTGTAACTGATCAACAAGATTGTAATTCAGCTTGGGGTTGATAGCTAGTTTTATGGTAGCATTCTTGGATACCACTTTCTTTGGTTTATTGGGCTGACCTAAACTGGGCCCCCTAATGATAACAGGGCCTTGACTTCTCATGATAGCATTAAGGGCTTGGGATGACATCTTAGAGTGAGGACCCCTCAGCACCACAATAGGTTCTTCATCAAAGATAGGGGGGGAGCTCACATTGGAGTCATAACCATAGGGATCCTTGTTCCTCATCATGTTGACACTTTCCTCCACAACTTCAACCATGTTGACCGCATTTTCTATAGCTGTGTAGGTGTAGTTAATTGCAACCTTTCCATCCTTTGGTTTAGAGGTTTCCCCCTTCTCGTATTTGGGCAAGGGCTCTTTGAAAGCTTTATGATCAGCATTGGTGTTTATACCATCCACCTTAAGCTTTCCATTGTAATACCCCTCGCAACTTATTACTGTTGAGACTATGTTTTAGCTGATACTATTTTACCTTAGTTGATTAGACCAGACATATTTCATATTTATATTATGGTGTGTAATTAAACAATTATACTTTGATACTGATTATCATGTTTAGATCTGAACCAAAAACATTATGTGATGGTTAATTTAAGTAATGATGGATTTTATATGATGTTTCAAATGCATGTATTAATTGATGTAATTTAGATGATTATTATATTTGGTACTTTCCCCATACCCTCATGTGTATGGTATCATGTTTATTATCATGTATGTTTTCTTTTCTATTTGACATGCTTGTATGCTAGAGGAGGAGGCGTAGTTACCTGCATTGAGTCAGGTCCACACATCCCAGCCATCCCTACCATTGTCTGTTGTTATGTTTATATATATGCACATGTACATGCAGTGGTTTTTATGCAGGTTGTAGGTACCAAGCATCGACTTCCCTGGCTTGACAGGATGAGTGTACCCTCATTATGTCTCAATGGCAGAGAAGGGGAGTTAGCACTTAGGCCAATTCCCTAGCCCAACCTAATCATCCTATAGTAACGGATAGAAACCTACTTGACTTAACCGATTCGAATTCGTTCTGGCAGAATGAATTCAATACCTTTCCTCTATTGAGCATGATATTGATCCTAGGATTATTCCTTGCATGTGTTGTATTTTAACCTTGTGGATTGATGTCTGATTCCTGTTAACAATATTTACTATGTTATGTTTATGTATTAATAAATATATTGTTATTAGTTTTATATAGTCTTTCTTAAGAAGTTCACCTATTTAGCTAATTGTTGCAAGTCAATGATAAGCATTGTATTTTAATAATAGGATAAAACGTATTTAAATATACACACATAAAATATGTATAAGCATGGTCACACTATGTCACTTTTAGTAATTTGAATTTACACTAATAATACACATATATAGATACTACATACCTATTTTATAAATTGAGAAAATAAAGTGAGATATTCTAGTTGTTAAGATAAATAGAAATAAAAAGGAAATTTACAATTTAAAATTGTCTTATTTTATTCCCATAAAATGGGAAGTTGACTTGAATAGTAGGGGGGAAATAATAAAATATTTCTCCCCCACTTTTCAAGCCAATTTGGAGGAAATAAAGAGGGGACTTGTCATTACTTTTCTTATGTAAAAATTGGGAGGAGAAAAAGAGGGAGAGAAGAGAAGGCTTGGAGGAAGAGAAGAAAATAAGAGGAGAAGGGACTAAGCTTGTGGGAGTAGATCTGATAGCAATTGAGGGGCTGGACTTCATCAGTCTGTTTGTTGAACCAGGTAGGTTTGAGCTTCCCTTGATTTACTCTATATTGTAACAATTTTAGTATGATTCCATATTGGATTGATATAAGAATATTGAAGTTCCTATAAGATGATTTGATTGTCACTAAAAATAATGTCTTTATAGGGTTCATATCACTCTTTGGTCCTATAAATTTCAATGAAACAACTATGAAGAAATGAACAAATTGGTTATGTTGATATCTCTATTGTTTTGAAATCAAACCATATCTAAACCTTGTTGATATACAATTAATTTAAAGTCCATAGACTTCATAATATTTTAAGAAAACAAATGAAATTTGATGAATGAATACTCATAGTAGTGGAGGAAATAAAACAAAGTTAACTTTCAAAGGAGAGTTCATTTACAAAGAAATATGGGCTTTCAACTCTCTGGAAAATTGTATGGGAAAAGAATTCCCATACAATTTCTTACACAGACATATTATAATATTAAACCTGCTACCTTTTATGACATAAACTAATAAAATATAATTTATCCTCACCACCACCTTACTTCATTTATACTTTTCCCTTGTCTAGGCATTGGTGGAGAAATATCTTGTCAAGTTTTAATATGAAACCTTTTTATTTGGACAAGGTAAGTTGTCTTTTGTTGACTTCCTATTTCCTTACTTAATGCTCTTATCTTTTGTCTCTAAAACCTACACAGCCCATGCCTAGCAATTAAATGGAGATGTGAATGAAGTTTCCCTTAGTCAAAAGTAAGTGGTGGGACCCACTTCCCACTTATTCCCCATACCCCTCCTCTTTCCTAGAGCTAGTTTGAAACGCAGGTCTTGGAAAGGGCATTTAAAGCTTGATTTATTTTTGCTGCACTCTCCACTTAATGCAGCCCCTATCTTGTCCAAGTTGGCACTCCCTCTTGGAGGCCCTTTTCATCTCCCTTGAAGTGCGCTCCATACTTCATCATTATGATGTTGACTCGTTTGCTCTTTAATAATATGTAGCATGTTTTCTAAACCCCATATTATACTTAGTTTCAAATTTATGTCAAACCCCATGATGAGACTTTGGACGCCATTCTTTGGGCTTATCTTGGGATTTGGTGGGACCCACCCAAAGTCACATCCACCTTGATTTTCACAGCTCCTCCTTGGGGATTATTTTAAAATGTTTTCTTGTCCTTTATTAATATTGTTTTTGCATGTTGAGGTGGAGGATTTGATATAGGACTTAGGTATTAGGGGTGAGTTACTTTAGATTGTGTTTAGAATTTAAAAAGATATGTTTTATTAACATTAGGCATTGTTTCTAATTGTTTTGAAATAGTGCAATATAATTTGAATTGTTATTTAAATTGAACTTGGGATATTACTGTTATAATGGGAATGTTTTTATTAACACATTATTTTAATCCTACTAGTTAATTTATTAATTGTTTTAGTATTTAATTTGAGCCATGTAAATGTTAGTTGTGTTAATTGACGTTATCAATAGGTGTTATAGAATTATTACTAGTAAACTTATTGTTATCTTTTAAATGTACTTTATGAGTGCGTATTTGAAATTAGTAGTTTATAATCTTTTCATTTGTTAATAAACATTCTCATTAATCAAGCTATAGTACGCAATGTTGGTGTTCACAATATGGTCATTTTATTGTAGACGTGGATATTTTGATTAGTGTGATTAATTACTGTGAGAAAATAATTACTTGTTAAAATGATTCTTGTGAATTTGATTTCCTTACGAAATGTCAATTTCTTGTTTACGATGTTCTCTTACTACGTATATCATATGTGCATGTAAAATATTATGTTGATGTAGTTGATTTGCATTCGGGATTAGAAGTCCAAATAGGGGGCAAAATCCAGAGGTCGAGAATGTGGTTGATATAAATTATCCTACTGTTTGTTGATTGTTTTATGGTGCAATGTGGATTCTGTCTTCTTTTGCTTGTTTTGGATTAGGGTCAATGTGAGACCTTGATGGGGAGGTCAAACTGATCCTTGTTATTATTTTCCTCCGGGTGGATGAAAATTGAATTAGTGGCCAAGTGGATAAATGAATGAATTGGAAATATGATTTTATTTGGTTATTGGTTTATTGGAACTAAATTTTCCCTTAAGTGGCCACAAACTAGGATGGGTTTTGATTGAGAACTAGGGTAGGTTATCTAGATGTGATGTAGGGGGGTGGCTTGCAATGGATCACCGAGGCCTGCAAGTGGCTGACGGATCATCCATTGACAAGTTTCTTAATTCCAGTAATAACATTATAAAAATTGATCTAGTTAGGAGAACAATTAAAAAGATAATTTGAGATACCTCGCCCATGCCTTGAGTGCTAGTATAGACTAAGGATGGATGTGGGAAGATGCTAGATGCATCATCCATATACTCATCTTCATGAGAGATATCGATGCCATGTATGATCACTTGAGTGCCGTTGGTTCAGTGAGGAACCTTCAGGACTAAACTCAAGGGTGGATCTATGTGATGACACCTTCCTACTCACACCGTAGATATCCTACGTAGGTCAGTGCCTCTAGTAACCCTTCTACCCTCTTGATCTAGGGATATCTTTCTAGGTGGTGATTGGGATTGGTCCTTAGTATGTGCATGGGCCTGGTGTTATCTCCCTAGCATGGTGGGGTGGACCTCTGGGTTCCACATGGTTGAGAGGTAGTGTACTTCTCCATTGAGACTATTGCGGATATCCTCCATCACCTGATTGTTACTTGGACCAGATTACCACCATTTTTGTAGATTCATGTATCAGATGTCAGATGTTATTATCTTGTACTTGTAGGAGGTTTATTTGATTATTTATGATCCCTGCATGGATCCATGTTGCATTTGATAAATGTAATTGTATTAAATATCACCACATACCCTACGACATGTGTAGTGGATGTTGGTGATCATATGATGTAATGTAATTTGATTTAGAGAAATGAACTTTCTTTCATTATGTACCTTAATGTTCTTTAGCATTGAATCATGCAAGCGTAGTGTTTGTTAGACAACGTAATACTACGTCAGGGACCCTTGAGAACAAAAATGAAATGATGTGTTTATTCGAACTCGTGTATGTATGTCATTGTGATGCTATGTTCAATGTGCTTGTTAACATTAGTAAACAAAAAAAAAATTTGTTGCATAACTTAGCATAATTTTAGTGTTTTTCTCTTGGGTTCCCTATCAGGGCGTTACATCTGGTATCAGAGCGTGAGTTCTACACTGGGAACTCTGGGATAATATGTGTGCCCATTAGGTCTTATTAGGTAAACATGTTAAAACGAAACTTGGACATCAAAACAACTTGTTTGTGAAAATCTTTAACTCTCAGGAAAACTTAAATTGAAATAAACTTGAACATCATGAGACCTGTTGTTTGGTTGAAAACTCAAATCATAAACAAAACTTAAACATTTTGGGAATCACCATTGATACAGTTACTTGGGAGTTGTTCCTTGAGAGCTTTAGAGATTGGTTTTTATCAGATCAGTGGAAGCAGGACCATGCGGATGAGTATCATTACCTGAGACAGAGGAATATGACCGTACATGAGTATGAGCAGAAGTTCTTTGAGCTAAAATAGTATGCTAGTTATAGTAGTGAATCACCCCTCATGATTCAACATTTTATTAGAGGGCTTAGTGCCCATATTGGAGGGGAAGTAAAAGTTTTGGAGCCTAAGACCCTTAGAGAAGTAGTAACTAAAGAAATACTCACAGAGAAGAAATTCCTTTGGGGTCATATGACATTGTATTAGGCATGGATTGGTTGGAATCCCATGGAGCCACCATTGATTGTAGAAAGAAGATAATTAAGTGCAAGGATGATTGGGGTAAAAACATTGAGATTGTAGGTATTCAGCATCCTATTTCTCTTCATATGATTTCTACCATACAGTTGAAGCGAAGCATGAGAAAGGGATGTCAAGTGTTTGCAGTGTCTTTGAGTGAGATTGAGGATGATGAAGGTGAGAAGAAGTCCTTAGATCACCCTGTGCTATAGGAATTCATTGATGTCTTTCCAGATGAGATCCTGGGTATGCCACCAAAGCGGGATATCAATTTTCATATTGATCTTATTCCAGGAGCAGAGCCTATATCTAGAGCTCCATACAGGATGTCTACATAGGAGTTGAGTGAGTTGAAGCTGCAATTGGAAGAATTATTGGCTAAGGGATGTATTAGGCCTAGTGTTTCACCTTGGGAAGCACTAGTTCTCTTTGTCAAAAAGAAGGATGGTTCATTACGACTGTGCATTGATTACAGATAGTTGAACAAAGTAACAGTCAAGAATAGGTATCCTTTGCCATGGATTGATGATCTCTTTGATCAGGTGAAAGGTGCAAGGGTGTTCTCTAAAATAGATTTCAAGTCAGGTTATCATCAGTTGCACATTAGAGAGGAGGACATCCACAAGTCATCTTTCCAGACATGCTATGGTCACTATGAGTTCACAGTGGTACCATTTGGCTTGACGAATGCTCCATATGTATTCATGAGTTTGATGAATGGGGTATTTCTTAAGTATCTTGATCATTTCATTGTTGTCTTCTTGGATGATATTTTGGTTTATTCTAAATCCATGGAGGAAAACAAAGAGCATCTTCGATTGGTATTGCAGTTCCTTAGAGAGAATCAGTTGTATGCTAATCCAGCCAAGTGTGAATTCTTCAAGATAGAGATTCAGTACTTGGGCCATGTGATCTCAGGTAATGGTATTTCAATGGATCCCGTAAAGATTTAGGCTATAGTTGATTGGCCAGCACCTAAAAATGTGTCAGAGGTTCATAGTTTCATGGGTTTGGCAGGATATTATCGTAAGTTCGTAGAGAACTTCTCTAGAGTTGCTTATCCCATCACCTCATTGCAGAGAAAGGGAAAGAAGTTCATTTGGTTTGAAAAGTGTGAAGAGGCATTCAGAACCCTCAAGCATAACTTGACTAGTGCACCTATTCTTTTAGTACCTGATTCCACAGGTGATTTTGTGGTTTGTATAGATGCTTCATTGGAGGGTATTGGAGTAGTTCTCATGCAGGGAGGACAGGTGATTGCTTATGAGTCTTGCAAACTCAAGGATCGTGAGTTGAACTATCCCACACTTGATCTTGAGCTAGCAGTGGTAGTCCATGCTTTGGTCTGATGGAGACACTTTTTATTGGGACACCAATTTGAGCTTCATACTGATCATCACAGTCTACAGTACATTTTCACTTAGCCTAATCTGAATGCTAGACAGAGGAGATGGATGGAGTTCCTTTGTGAGTATGATTTTGAGGTTAAGTATATCCAAGGGAAGGAGAATGTGGTAGCTGATGCTCTAAGTAGGAAGAGGCAAGTTGCAACTATGGCTACACTTGGTGTTGATTTGAGGAGTAGGATCTTGCAGGCACTTCCTCGAGATATTTTTTTTCACGAGGTGAAGGTAGAGATTGAGTCTGGGAGACCTCTAGTAGGCCATTTTGAGGGTTATGTGTTGGAGTCAAATGGTTTGTTGCATCATACAAGCCGAATCTATGTACCACCATTGGATGATCTTCATTCATTGATCTTATCTGAGGCTCATTGTGCACCTTACTTAGCACATCCTGGTATCAATAAGTTGCACGCAGATCTTCGACAACTATATCATTGCTTAGGAATGAAGAGGGATATTGCTGATTTTGTTGCTAGGTGCTTAGAGTGTCAGAGGGTTAAGGCAGAACATCAGCATCTAGCAGGACTGTTACAGTCACACAGTATTCCCTCATGGAAATGGGATGTTATATCAATGGATTTTATCGTGGGTTTGCCTTTGACACCCTGTAGACATGATGCTATCATGGTCACTGTTGATCGGTTGACTAAGGTAGCTCATTTTTCTCCCATGAGATCCTCTTACACAGCTTCATCAGTAGCTAGAGTCTTTATGCAGGACATAGTGAGATTGCACGATATTCCTCAAAAGATTATTTCTGATAAGGATCCAGTATTTACTTCTGCATTTTGGACTTCTTTGTAGCATGATTTGGGTGCTCAGTTGAACTTTAGCAAAGCCTATCACCCTCCGACAGATGGGCAGACAGAACGTGTGAATTAGGTCCTAGAGGATATGTTGAGGATGTATGTCATGGACAAGTAGACACATTGAGAGGATTATCTATACCTGGTGGAGTTTGCATATAATAATGGATACCACAGTTCCATTGGCATGTCACCATTGCAGGCATTGTATGGATGTCCTTTTTGTACACCCCTTAGTTGGGATAGGATAGATGATAGGATTCTTTTGGGACCAAAGATGCTTTGTGATATGGAGCAGCAGGTAGAGCGCATTCGGGAGCATTTGATTATGGCACAAGATAGACAGAAGAAGTATGCAGATGCCCATAGGACAGATATTTAGTTTTCAGTTGGAGATAAAGTGTTCTTGAGAGTGCATCCAAGGAAGATTCCAATCCATTATGGAAAGGGTTCTAAATTGGCGCCTCGATTTGTTGGACCATTTGAGATTTTGGAGAGGATAGGTCCAGTTGCTTATCATCTTGCATTGCCACCTAGCCTATCTCACATACATGATGTATTCCATGTTTTTGTTCTTAGGAAATATATTCTAGATGTGACCCATGTCCTTGATTGGAATGCACTATAGGTCGAGGATGAGCAGCTAGCTTTGGAGCTCGTACGCATTCTGGAGCTTTGGGATATCACACTCAGAGGTCGCATTATTCCACAGGCCAGGGTCCAATGGGACCTAAATGATGAGACCACAGCTACTTGGTAGGATGCATCTTGATTACGGGATGCCTATCCTTATCTGTTTGCAGGCTTCCAGGAGTAAGCCTAGTCTTAGGGGGGGAGGATGTAATACCCCTCACAGCTTATTACTGTTGAGATTATGTTTTAGCTGATACTATTTTACCTTAGCTGATTAGACTAGACATATTTCATATTTATATTATGGTGTGTAATTAAATAGTTATACTTTGATGCTGATTATCATGTTTAGATCTGAACCAAAAACATTATGTGATGGTTAATTTAAGTAATGATGGATTTTATATGATGTTACAAATGCATGTATTAATTGATGTAATTTAGATGATTATTATATTTTCTACTTACCCCATACCCGCATGTGTATGGTATCATGTTTGTTATCATGTATATTTTCTTTTATGTTTGACATGACTATATGGTAGAGGAGGAGGTGTAGTTACCTGCATTGAGTCAGGTCCACATGTCCTAGCCATCCCTACCATTGTCTGTTGTTATGTTTATATATATGCACATGTACATGCAGTGGTTTTTATGCAGGTTGCAGGTACCGGGCATCGACTTCCCTAGCTTAACAGGATGAGTGTGCCCTCATTATGTCTCAATGGTGGAGAAGGGGAGTTAGCACTTAGGCCAATTCCCTAGCCCAACCTAATCATCCTATAGGAATGGACGGAAACCTACTTGACTTACCCGATTCGAATTCGTTATGGCAGAATGAATTCAATAAATTTCCTCTATTGAGCATGATATTGATCCTAGGATTATTCCTTGCATGTGTCATATTTTAACCTTATGGATTGATGTCTGATTTCTGTTAGCAATATTTACTATGTTATGTTTATGTATTAATAAATATATTGTTATTAGTTTTATATAGTCTTTCTTACGAAGTTCACCTATTTAGCTAATTGTCGCAAGTCAATGATAAGCATTGTATTTTAATAATAGGATAAAATGTATTTAAATATACACACATAAAATATGTATAAGCATGGTCACACTATGTCACTTTTAGTAATTTGAATTTACACTAATAATACACATATATAGATACTACATACCTATTTTATAAATTGAGAAAATAAAATGAGATATTCTAGTTGTTAAGATAAATAGAAATAAAAAGGAAATTTACAATTTAAAATTGTCTTATTTTATTCCCATAAAATGGGAAGTTGACATGAATAGTAGGGGGGAAATAATAAAATATTTCTCCCCCACTTTTCAAGCCAATTTGGAGGAAATAGAGAGGGGACTTGTCATTACTTTTCTTATGCAAAAATTGGGAGGAGAAAAAGAGGGAGAAAAGAGAAGGCTTGGAGGAAGAGAAGAAAAGAAGAGGAGAAGGGACTGAGCTTGTGGGAGCAGATCTGATACCAGCTGAGGGGCTGGACTTCATCTGTCTGTTTGTTGAACCAGGTAGGTTTGAGCTTCCCTTGATTTACTCTATATTGTAACAATTTTAGTATGATTCCATATTGGATTGATATAAGAATATTGAAGTTCCTATAAGATGATTTTATTGTCATTGAAAATAATGTCCTTATAGGGTTCATATCACTCTTTGGTCCTATAAATTTCAATGAAACAACTATGAAGAAATGAACAAATTGGTTATGTTGATATCTCTATTGTTTTGAAATCAAACCATATCTAAACCTTGTTGATATACAATTAATTTAAAGTCCATAGACTTCATAATATTTTAAGAAAACAAATGAAATTTGATGAATGAATACTCATAGTAGTGGAGGAAATAAAACAAAGTTAACTTTCAAAGGAGAGTTCATTTACAAAGAAATATGGGCTTTCAACTCTCTGGAAAATTGTATGGGAAAAGAATTCCCATACAATTTCTTACACAGACATATTATAATATTAAACCTGCTACCTTTTATGACATAAAATAATAAAATATAATTTATCCTCACCACCTCCTTACTTCATTTATACTTTGCCCTTGTCTAGGCATTGGTGGAGAAATATCTTGTCAAGTTTTAATATGAAACCTTTTTATTTGGACAAGGTAAGTTGTCTTTTGTTGACTTCTTATTTCCTTTACTTAATGCTCTTATCTTTTGTCTCTAAAACCTACGTAGCCCATGCCTTGCAATTAAATGGAGATGTGAATGAAGTTTCCCTTAGTCAAAAGTAAGTGGTGGGACCCACTTCCCACTTACTCCCCATACCCCTCCTCTTTCCTAGAGCTAGTTTAAAACGTAGGTCTTGGAAAGGGCATTTAAAGCTTGATTTATTTCTGCTGCACTCTCCACTTAATGCAGCCCCTGTCTTGTCCAAGTTGGCACTCCCTCTTGGAGGCCCTTTTCATCTCCCTTGAAGTGCGCTCCATACTTCATCATTATGATGTTGGCTCATTTTCTCTTTAATAATATGTAGCATGTTTTCTAAACCCCATATTATACTTAGTTTCAAATTTATGTCAAACCCCATGATGAGACTTTGGACGCCATTCTTTGGGCTTATCTTGGGATTTGGTGGGACCCACCCAAAGTCACATCCACCTTGATTTTCGCAGCTCCTCCTTGGGGATTATTTTAAAATGTTTTCTTTCCCTTTATTAATATTGTTTTTGCATGTTGAGGTGGAGGATTTGATATAGGACTTAGGTATTAGGGGTGAGTTATTTTAGATTGTGTTTAGAATTTAAAAAGATATGTTTTATTAACATTAGGCATTGTTTCTAATTGTTTTGAAATAGTGAAATATAATTTGAATTGTTATTTAAATTGAACTTGGGATATTACTGTTATAATGGGAATGTTTTTATTAACACATTATTTTAATCCTACTAGTTAATTTATTAATTGTTTTAGTATTTAATTTGAGCCATGTAAATGTTAGTCGTGTTAATTGACATTATCAATAGGTGTTATAGTTTTATTACTAGTAAACTTATTGTTATCTTTTAAATGTACTTTATGAGTGCGTATTTGAAATTAGTAGTTTATAATCTTTTCATTTGTTAATAAACATTCTCATTAATCAAGCTATAGTAGGCAATGTTAGTGTTCACAATATGGTCATTTTATTGTAGACGTGGATATTCTGATTAGTGTGATTAATTACTGTGAGCAAATAATTACTTGTTAAAATGATTCTTGTGAATTTGATTTCCTTACGAGATGTCAATTTCTTGTTTACGATGTTCTCTTACTACGTATATCATATGTGCATGTAAAATATTTTGTTGATGTAGTTGATTTACATTTGGGATTAGAAGTCCAAATAGGGGGCAAAATCCAGAGGTCGGGAATGTGGTTGATATAAATTATCCTACTATTTGTTGATTGTTTTATGGTGCAATGTGGATTCTATCTTCTTTTGCTTGTTTTGGATTAGGGTCAACGTGAGACCTTGATTGGGAGGTCAAACTAATCCTTGTTATTATTTTCCTCTGGGTGGATTAAAATTGAATTAGTGGCCAAGTGGTTAAATGAATGAATTGGAAATATGATTTTATTTGGTTATTGCTTTTTTGGAACTAAATTTTCCCTTAAGTGGCCACAAACCAAGATGGGTTTTGATTGAGAACTAGGGTAGGTTATCTAGATGTGATGTAGGGGGGTGGCTTGCAATGGATCATCGAGGCCTACAAGTGGCTGATGGATCATCCATTGACAAGTTTCTTAATTCTAGTGATAACATTATAAAAATTGATCTAGTTAGGAGAACAATTAAAAAGATAATTTGAGATACCTCGCCCATGCCTTGAGTGCTAGTATAGACTAAGGATGGATGTGGGAAGATGCTAGATGCATCATCGATATACTCATCTTCATGAGAGATATCGATGCCATGTATGATCACTTGAGTGCCGTCGGTTCAGTGAGGAACCTTCAGGACTAAACTCAAGGGTGGATCTACGTGATGACACCTTCCTACTCACACCGTAGATATCCTACATAGGTTAGTGCCTCTGGTAACCCTTCTACCCTCTTGATCTAGAGATATCTTTCTAGGTGGTGATTGGGATTGGTCCTTAGTATGTGCATGGGCCTGGTGTTATCTCCCTAGCACGGTGGGGTGGACCTCTGGGTTCCACATGGTTGGGAGGTAGTGTACTTCTCCATTGAGACTATTGCAGATATCCTCCATCACCTGATTGTTACTTGGACCAGATTACCACCATTGTTGCAGATTCATGTATCAGATGTCAGATGTTATTATCTTGTACTTGTAGGAGGTTTATTTGATTATTTATGATCCCTGCATGGATCCATGTTGCATTTGATAAATGTAATTGTATTAAATATCACCACATACCCTACGACATGTGTAGTGGATGTTGGTGATCAT
This sequence comes from Chamaecyparis obtusa, assembly GCA_027943335.1. Taxonomy (NCBI): domain Eukaryota; kingdom Viridiplantae; phylum Streptophyta; class Pinopsida; order Cupressales; family Cupressaceae; genus Chamaecyparis; species Chamaecyparis obtusa. Next base: position 93,898 of record BSBK01005465.1, read on the forward strand.
ATGATGTAATGTAATTTGATTTAGAGAAATGAACTTTCTTTCATTATGTACCTTAATGTTCTTTAGCATTGAATCATGCAAGCGTAGTGTTTGTTAGACAACGTAATACTACGTCAGGGACCCTTGAGAACAAAAATGAAATGATGTGTTTATTCGAACTCGTGTATGTATGTCATTTTGATGCTATGTTCAATGTGCTTGTTAACATTAGTAAACAAAAAAAAAATTGTTGCATAACTTCGCATAATTTTAGTGTTTTTCTCTTGGGTTCGCTGGCGGGGCGTTACATCCATTCTCAATGAGATCTTGGATAATGTGCTTGAGTTTCCAAAAATTCTCAATGGTATGCCCAATGCCATTATGAAACTTGCAGAAAGCCTTTTCATCCCACCAATGTGGCTTAATGTCAGGTATGTAATGCTTTGTGGGATCTTGTGGATGCACAAGATTATTGGCAATGAGTGTTTAGAAAACATCCTCATATGAGTCACCAAGTTTGGCAAATTGACATTTTTCCTTCTTCGGTTTCTCTTGATACCTTGGCCTACTCTCTTGTTGAGGAGGTGGATTGAGCTTCATAGCTGGAACTGCACTAGACAAGTGAAGGACACCTTGATTGCTAGGTTGGGGAGAATCCACAACTCCATCATTAACCACTTGCTTGTTTTTGTTCCATTGTGCATTCTTCCCTTTATCTTTATTAGAATTATTATTGTTTTGACCATTGTTGTTATTGTTTCCATGTCTGGTCAAAATTCCTTACTCTTTTAAGACATCCTCAATTGTACATGTGGTTTTGACCATGTTATCGAAGGAATTGAAGATCATCTTTCGAACCTCATACCACATTTCTAGCACCAAGTTGCTAACAAGGATGTCAATTTTCTCATCTTCATGAATGGTCCTAGGATAATGAGAGCACTATCACCTCCACCTTTGCAAGAATGAGATAAAGGATTCCCCTTGGTTTTGCTTTAGGTTACATAGGTCCAACATAGTGATAGATCTGGAAAGATTGTATGTGAAATGTTGAACAAATCTATGAACAAGCTCTTTAAAAGTCTTGACGGGGGGAGTTATGTTGGTAAACCATTCCATTGCTTGCCCCTTAAGACTCTTGGGGAATAACCTCATTAGATAGGAATCATCCTGGTGAAACTCAAAGCTCATAGTGTAGAATTGGCATACATGATCATGTGGATCACCACTACCATCATATTTCTCATATTGAGGGAGTTCAACCCTTCTAGGAAAATCCTTAATGCTCACAATCTTGTCAAAAGGATTAGGACAAATGGAGTCTAGTGAGAATGAACTCTTAGGTGCCAAAAGTTTTTCCATCATTTTCTTCATTTGTCATATTTCTTCTTCTTGTGATGGACTTTGTTTCTTAATTTTTTTATCCACTTCAAATTATAAGGGACTCTTGCACCCTTGTTGATTAGACTTTCAAGGAACTTATCTTCATTCTGTTCCAAGTACTTCTCCACATACTGTTGGAAGAGAGGCTCTTGTTGCATTCTCATGAAATCTTGAGAATTAAGATCAAAGTGTGAGCTACTACTTCCATGTTGGGAACTATGATCAACATGCTGCAAAGGCTTCCTTGAGTGCCTAGGAGGTGTTTGTCTCCTATAATGAGCATGTTGTGAGGTCCTTCTTCCTCTAGGAATAGGAGACCTTGAAGGGGTTTTTGAACACCTTCTACTGCATGGTGTTCTAGGAGTGGAGGAAGGAGAGTTGTTGCCACTATTGGTACCCCTATTATTGAATTGGGTATTAAGTTGTTGGGCTAAAAGCCTATCTCGCTCTTCTTGAGAGTCTTTTCTTTGCAATTCTAACAAAGCTTGCCTCTTTGCCTCAAGTTTTCTAAACTTTTCTTGCTTCGCAGCTTGGTCATCTAGAAAGGCTTTCTTCTCGCGCTCAATCCTTTTAAGCCTTTCACTTGTATACCTCAAGGTTTTTTGAAGTGGAGAGTTTGGTCTTGACTATTTGTACAAATCATTGGTATATGTTGCATTGACATGGGCATCACCAAGTTCATTGTCTTGGTCTTTGTGTTGTGACCATTGTTCTGGATGAGCTCATCTCTCATGCCTTTTAGCTCTTTGATGTGCATCTAGATACCTAGTATTGATGGGGGGTGAACTAGGTTGAGCATCATGAGAGGAATTACCAAGTAGAATGTTGTCTTTGTGTCTTTCATAGAGGTCATCAAGGTTTTCATCCATAGCTTCCCTCTCCTGTTGAGTCATGGTATAACTCATATCCATACCTGAATGGGAAGATACTAAGGGGGTCCTCAACTCAGTAGACTTTCTCCTAGGTGATTGGTCAAATATAGGTTCCTTTCCCTTATGCTTTTGATGAGATTAGACTGGAGGTAATTGATTAAATACAACTGAAGGTCATTTCCCTTGACTCACTTGATACCTTGTCATAATCGACATGAAAGGAAAAGCACTTGGTGATAAGACGACCCTAAGATACATTGGTATCAAACTAGGATATTAAAAGTGTTCAATTGTCCAAAAGAGAGATGGTGAGATAGAAAATTGTAAAAGGTGTCAGTCAACACTGCCACAGAGGTTCCCTATCAATGGATAAGTATCCTAGCACATATGGATCAGGAGGATGATTTTAACCAAGTTATATCTGATTGAAATTGATTTTGGGTGGAAGTGAATTGGACAAGAGACTACTAAGACTCTACAAGTATGTTATCAAAGAATCTAAAGGTGTATCTACTCAACAAGGATGATTTTTGACTTACTGATTCCAAGCAAGGTTACTTGTAAAATCAAAGGTCACTAATTCGAGAGGTAAAAAATACAAGAATTCTAAGTGAAAATAGGTCTCCAACAGTAGGGTGAGTAGCTTGATCTGACCTAGATCAACTAAGGAGGGCTAAAAAATGACACAAATTAGCTTTGGATTGCAAGCAATAGTGAGACAACAAAATGCTTCTGTGTGATAGTTTCCAGCAAGTAGTGCGACATAATCTTGTAGAATGATATTTCACATAGAGCAGTGTGATGTAATCCAGGTAGGTGGTGCAATAAAGTCTATAATAGGCAGATGATAAAGTGCTAGAAATGATATATCATGATAAAACTCAGACCAAAGTGTGATGGGATTTCAGTGTCATGATTCTTTGGCCAGCAAGTGTAAAAACTTAGTTTTGAAAGCAATTTGGGGATTCTAGAACTCAGAAACTCAGTGTTTTGTTCATTTTAAAAGATTAACTTGGTAGATTAATAGATTTCTAGCATTTATAAAGCACATAAGACAGCAACCATGGTGTTCAAGCAAGAAAACATCATCAAACAATGGGCAAGGGACAAAGCAACCTCACTCATGAACATGAATATTGACTTAGTATGCTATTCCTTAAAGATACTAGTTGTGTATATTCTCCAAAATGTTTTTCCAATCACACACATAGTCCTAAAAAGAGAAATTTGGTTGCACTATGGTTTTTAATAATAGCTTGACTCTGCAACTTTTACAATTTCAAGAAGGCGAACTCCAATCCAGGTGCATCAGGGTTTTGACACATTCTGAGAACTTAATCAACTAGAGATGCTGAGGAGATCTAATAGCCCATCAACAAACTATACCCATGGAGATTTCTTCCACAAGGACATTTGTATAGCAGTTGTCACTACCACGGCCAAAGTGGCTATTACCACTTGAGGTTCCATCAAAGTGGTTTACCCAATGAAGGGAATGTCCACTATGGTTAACCATCTCTAAAAGGTGACTCACAACAAGGACCACATGGGGACTTGGCTTAGATCCAAGGGTCTAAGTTTCTATTACTTCCCGAAAAGGGAGTAGAGCATAATCTTCTATCCTTTTCTCTTCACCCAAACATATACGACAAATTCATTCTGACACGCTAATACTAAAACTATCTTGCCAAGATTCATAATGTCAATAACTCATGATCTATCAACCTCTCTGGAGAGAGAATGCATCAATCAAAAAGTCAAAGACTACAAATCTAGTAGAATGCAAATATGGTTCTAGTAACCTCCCTACGTACAAAGGTTCTCTCATTGAGAAGAGTTTCATTGGAAACCCAATCACTCAAGAACCACGAATAGTGTTAATAGGGCATACTTATCTATGTGGAACACTTATGCAAGAAATGAATCTATATTCTTTTTAAAGTCCAAAATTGAAATGTGGTTTATGAAAGTGATAAATCCCTCAAGCCAAACACACAAAAGATTAATTTTATGCCCAAAACCAAGTGTTATAGAGATTGTAGTAACTCACCTTAGGTCCAAAGATCAGCAATCTAGAATTTAGCACAATTTGAAAGTACAAAATCAAGACAAATCAATAGCAAACTGTAAGCGCTATAAATCAATAATCTAAAATTACAAATCTACAAATTTTGTGTCTCTGTTGTCATGGAATTCAACAAAAAATTCCAGGCAGAATTTAATAGCTAATATGTGTCAGTTAACAAATTGTAGGCATGAACAAATAATTGCTAGGTGACATCAGAATGTTCATAGGTGTAATCAAAATACTCATAGGCATAACCAGAATGGTAGTAGGCATGATCAAAATGTGCATAGGTGTGATCAAAATGTGCATAGGCATGAACAAAATGTGCATAGGCATGATCAAAATTTACATAGGTGTGATAAAAATGTGCATAGGTGTGAACAAAATGTGCACAGGCATGAACAAAATGTGCATAGGTGTGAACAAAATGTGCACAGGCATGAACAGAATGTGCACAAGCATGAAAAGAATGTGCACAGGTGTAAACAAAATGTCCACAGGCATTGTCAAATTTCTCATAAGTGGCGTTTCTCCTGTTTGCACAAAATTGACAAAAAAGGGTGACGTTGGAAATATAGAAAACTTGATAAAAATGAAGAGAATGAGGCTCAAAGCCCCACGGTGGGTGCCAAAAATGTGTGCTAGAAAGTAGTCACACTTTTGTGAATCATTACATTCAAGAAAACTCAATAGTGAGGTCTCGAATAGTGATTCACAACTCTCTATTTGTGGAGTGTAGGGGTTGTATTATGAGGCCCTCAGATTGACCTAGTTAAACCCATGCAAGTACACCAAGAAATGAGAGATTCAAGGATGAGAAGCAAGAGTGCTAATCTCCATTGTTCTTCAAGTTATTGCATGTAGATGAAGCTAATCTAGATGATTGCAATGCAAGAAATAAACTACTCTATTTAAATGCATGTTTTACTCTCCTTTGCTAATTAATCTATGTGAAGATTTAAGCTAAGAAAATGAAGGAAAAACTAATCTAAGATGCTATGAATGTTAATCTATATGTAAATATGCAAGCTAAATGCTATGTGATCTCCAAAGCTCCAAAGTCTCTCAAAAAACCTACAGCATAACAATAGCATGAAAATTTTAGATCTCAAATGAGAAGGAGCAGGCTCCTTATATAAGAAACTATGGGAGAGAATGCATCTCCAAGAGCAATCTGGGATAAATGCAAAAAGAGGAAAGAAAGCTCATTTTTAGAAAGTGTGGAGAGAAAAGGAATTTTCTTTATTTTATTTATTTGTTTCCCTTTTTCATCACAAAAGAGCTTTAAGAGGATTATTTATTTATTTATTTAAAAGAATGATTCTCTATTAATTAAATAAGATAACATTATTTAATTAAAAGAGAGATATTATTCTAAGTAAGATAAAATCATTTAATTAAAAGAGATTTTAATTAAATAAATTTATTTCATTTAAAAGATATTTCTTTCAATTAAATAAGGTTATTTTATTTATTTAAGAGGGAATATTTCTTTGAATTAAATAAATTATTGATGAAATGATCAAACCTTAGGGAAAATTGAAATGATTGAATTATTTAGGATTGATCAAAGAAATTGATTTGAATTTTGCAAAGTATTGATTCAGGAATTTGATAATTTAATAAATGGGGCCCAAAGTCTAGGTGACCATTTTAGGGTGCATACAATACCAACATGAAGAATCACAACATGTTACTCGATCAAGTTGGCTAGGACCTAAATGAAGAAATGCCAACATGCTACCAAAGTAGAAAATACGATCACCACATCCAATATGAACAAAAAAAATGATCATCAAAAGATCAAATAGAACCAATAAGAAGCTTGAATACCATCTAGAACCTTTGCATAATCTCCAATACAAAATCCAAATTCATCTTTAACTCTGATCAATAGGAACACTAAAATACCAAACCCCAACATAATAAAAGATAGCTTTATGTACTCTAAATCATGAACAACACCAGTTATAATCAACAATGATAAGGGATCATATAATAAATAGCTTTGAAACCTTTGCAGCATCACATCCAAGTCATACTGAACCAAATACACAACCACTTTCTATAGGAACACTACAACACCGGTGACTAGAAACTCGATCACATCTTACTCAAAATATCATACCAACTTCTGTGAACCTTTGTAGATAATCTATAGAAATTATAGAATAATAACTCACTATTTCATCTCAAGATATTTAGTATAGCATGTGAACAACTGAAATACACCGTATCGAACGTCCTGAACACATTGTTTGAAAAAGTAACAATTATGTTGAGATCAATGACAAAACATTAATGTTAGCACATGAAAATCCACAACTTTTAAAATTCTCAATAATCTTCTAACAATCTCCTCCTTTGGAATTGATGGCAACATATGTAGTGAAAAACTAATCAATGTACAAAATCATTTCTACATCCACTTGATCACTCTCAAAGTATAGTTTCAATATATCCACATGATCACTTTGAATATCTATCTTCAACACCATCCCTACAATATTTGATCTTGTTTTATTTTTCAATTAATCTTCTCCCCCTTTTTGATAAATGGAAAAGGACCAAAGATATCAAAAACACCAAACCAAGAAATATCCATAAGACAGGCCCCCTAAGGAGAAGTCCCCAAAACTCAAAAATCTAGTGCATGATTCTCTAATAAATCCTCTGGATTGATGCTACCCTTAGCATCATTAATTTGATCCAGAGAAGCTATTATTCCAAGCTTTTCCCTAAGATACTCAAAAGTATCCTTCAAAAAAGGCTTGTAAAGTGAAAGACTAAAAGTGATTGACTACTTGGAGAATAGAATGTTGAATGTGAATATGGTCACTGAGCTACAAAGGTATATGTGAGACATTAAATCAATTATTATATTTTTATTGGTTTCAACTTGTTTTGACTGTACTTATGATGATAGATGCAAACATCCAAATAAGGTAATAATGGTGAAGGAAAGAGATATTAACATGAAGATGAGATGTATGAGCAAGATATGGATATGGTATTCATTGGGTAACTTATTAATGGGCCTATGACATTATGATAAGGATTTGAGTATATTACATGATTCTGTTAAGAATTGAAGATACAAATTGTACAAGTTTATGTGGTCAGTAAATGAAGAACTTAGTATACACCGAGTTGATACACTATACACGGAGCAAGTGTAGTGTACACCGAGTATAGTATTAATAGAGTAGGAAGTCACCGACACATCACAATATTGACCAAGTGAAAGAAATAAAATGAAATTTTGATTTTTGACTAAAGATGATGAGCTAGACAAATATTGATGATTTCAAGGTTAAAGATAAAGTTTATTATGAAGATCTACAGCTAAAAAAATACAAGAAAGATCAAATGATGAAGAATGAAACATGTTTAAGGCACAAGTTTTGAGGAAGGTTAAAGTGGAAAAATCAAGAATGGAAATTAAGTGGAAAAACATATGGCTAAGAAGAAAAAGGTTTATCATGTCTATTTAAGGAGACAAGAGATTCATAATGAGCAATGCGCATGACACAACTGAGATTACATAGAAAAAGGTAAGAAGGAATGCTACCTAGTTGAAGGTGAAGATGATGACACCAAGACTGAAATTGATGAAGATATAGAAGTGGTATTTGTTCCATTGACAAAATATTTTGAAGAAGAAAATTATGTTGAAAAATAACTTATTTCTAAAGTCAGCAAGAATGATACTTGGATTATTGATAGTGGTTTCACACATCATATGACTGGTGATGAAGAAAAATTTGAATATCTTGAACATTATAATGGTGGGTCTATAAAAATGGGAATTGATATACCTTGTCAAGTTAAAGGTAAATGATCTATACTACAGAATAATAAGATCAGATCTGAATGCTTATTGAGTGAAAAGACTTAACTATAATCTATTGACCATAGCACATCTGAATAACACTGGTCATTAAGCTACATTTGAGTTTTAAGAAAGGTGAAAATCTATGATGAGGCCTAGAAAATTGATCGGTACTGGTGAATAATCATAAGGTAACTTATTCTACTTGGATAATGCTAAAAAAATCTTGTTTGTTGGTTAAAAATAAAGATGTTTGGTTATGGCACAAGAGGTTATGTCATGTGAACTTTCACATCATATTTAAGATCAATTAGAAAAGGAAAGTTAGAGGTTTACTGAGTATATCCAAACCTAGCCATGTAATGTGCAAACAATATCAAATGAGTAAGATGTCAAAATCTATTTTCAAGAACAAACTTTACTCATCTAATGCTATTGTTGAGTTATTTCATACTAACTTATGTGGTCCAATGAGAACTCAAATTTATTATAGAGATAAATATTTTATCTTATTTGTTGATGAATTCTCTAGGATGATGACTGTCATGTTTTTAAAATAAAAATTTGAAGCTTTCAAAATGTTTAAATGGTACAAAGAAAAAGTGGAAAAAGAATATGGTAAGCAACTAATATTCTTGAGGTCAGATGGAGGTGGTGAATTCATTTCTGATGAGTTTACTAATTTTTGTAATGAGCTTGGAATAAAGAGATGGGTATCTGCACCGAGGAAACTCCAATAGAGGGATTATTAAAAGAAGGAATAGATCAATTATTGATTGTGCTAGAACAATGATGATTGAAAAAGGTATTGCACAAATTTACTGGAGAGAAGCTGTTAGTACTATTTTTTACACACTGAACCGAGTTCAACTCAAGAAAGAATCAAACAAGACACCTTATGAGCTATGGTATGCCTATACACCAAATGTGAATTATTTTAGAATATTTGGAAGTATGCGTTACATTTAGAAAGATGGTAGAAATGGAAAAATTGATTCAAAAGGTGATGATGGGATATTTATAGGTTATTGTATAAGAAGTAAGGCCTATAAATGTTTGAACAAGGCTACTAGTTCAAGATGATTAAAAGTGTAAATATGAGATTTTATGAGTTTGCAGAAAAGAATGATGAAGAAAGAAAGAAAGAAACATAAGACTATGGTAGATTTGTTTATATTGAAGAACCTAAAACTATACCTAAGAAACAACCTAGAGTCACTGAGAAACAAAATACTGCTATCGATAAAAAACCTTTATAGACCAAGAAACAACAAACAATTACTAATGAGAATGATGATCATGCATTGAGTGGAGAGTACATTGAAGAAAAAAGATCTGAACCTGTACTAGAAAATTATGTGAGAAGATACCACCCACAAGAAAGATAATTGGAGACAAAGGAGTAGGAATAATGACTAGAAGTAAGTTAAGCAACAATACATGTTCATTTTGTGAATTTGAGCCTAAAATTGTTAAAGATGCATTGGAAAATGATGAATGGATCAAGGAAATGAATGACGAAATTGAGAAAATATAGAAAAACAAGACATGGACATTGGTACCGAGACCAAAAGACAAAAATGTGATTGGAACTAATGGATATTCAGAAACAAAGTGAATGAGAATGGAAATTTAATAAGGAACAAAGCAAGACTAGTTTGCAAAGGTTATGCATGAGAAGAAGGAATTGACTATGGAGAAAATTTTGCACCCCTTGCTATACTTGAAGGAGTAAGAATACTCCTTTTGTATGCTACTTATAAAGGATTTAAGGTATATTAGATGGATGTGAAATCTACATTTCTGAATGGGATAGTTGAAGAAGAGGTAGACATTGAACATCCTGAAGGTTTTGATGATCATAATCAAAAGAACATGGTATGTCAGTTGCACAAGGCATTATATGGATAAGTAACATGGATAAGTAAGAAAAAAGGATGCATTTATCAGTCCACTATTGAAGCAGAATATTTAGTTGTTGCTGCTAATTGTTCAAATATTGATTGGATAAAGAAATTATTGGAAGGTATGAATGAAGAGATCACTCATCTAGCGATAATTTATTGTGACAATACAAGTGCTATTAATATTTCAAAGAGACCAGTGATACATGCACATACAAAGCACATATCTATTAAGTATCACTACTTAAGGGAGAAATTTTAGGAAAAACAAGTCAAATTGGAATATGTGAAGTCACAAGAGAAACTTGCTAATATCTTCACATAAATCTTACCAAAGGATACATTTTAATACTTTAGAATTATACTAGAGGTTCATCCCCTATCTAACAGTCACTAAGGTGATATGGTGTTGCATCAACCTATACTTTATTAGAAAATCTAACGATGTTAATGCATGATGTTCATGCTTTGGGATTCCTATGGTTGTGAAGAAGCATAAGAAGGAGACAAACTGAAATTGCATATGTGTACATACAATGTACAATAATCTGAACTTAATAACAAAGATACTGATTCGGCTACTAAAGAGCTAATTATCTTTGCAATTTATATCAAAGGGAGAGAATTTACATGAATTATTCTGAAATGGAATAAGGGAGAGAAGATACATGAAATATTTAGATTGAGATTTATAGGGAGAGAAGACAAAATCAATGTCAGTTAGAAGTGAAGCTAACTGAAAGGGTGAGACAAAGATGTTGTGTAGTGATTAAACATATTAAATGCATAAGCTAAGAGAGATCTTACCAATTCAAAACATACAAGGCAAAGTTGTAGACACTTCAGATGTTTGGTATTCTATGACATAGTTAATATTGTGTTTATGTTTCCATCAATGCCAACGGGACAGATTGACATACTAAAACTGATTTACTACTTAAAGAACAAAATGTTTAATGAAGATGATCACCGAGCTAAAAAGGTATATGTGAGACATTAAATCAGTTATTTTATTGTCATTGATGTCAAGTAGTATTAACTGTACTTATCATGATAGTTATAAACATTTGAAGAAGGTAATAATGGTGAAGGAATGAGATATTAACATGAAGATGAGATGTATGAGCAAGATATGAGTATGGTATTCATTGGGTAACTTATTGATGAGCCTATGATATTATGATAATGATTTGAGTGTATTACATGATTTTGTTAAGAATTAAAGATCAAGAGTTTACAAGTTTATGTGGTTTATAAATGAAGAATTTAGTATATATACCGAGTTGACATAGTGTACACCAAGCAAGTGTAGTGTATACTGAGTATAGTATTAACTGAGAAGGAAGTCACCAACACATCACTTTATTGACCGAGTGAAAGAAATAAAATGAAATATGTGATTGTGACTAAAGATGATGAGCTCGACAAATATGGATGATTAGGATGTTAAAGATAAATTTTGTTATGAAGATCTATGACTGACAAAATACAAGAAAGATTAGATGATGATGAATGAAATGTGTTTAAGGCACAAGTTCCAAGGAAGGTTAAAGAAGAAAAATCAATGATGGAGATTAAGTAGAAAAATATATAGTTGAGAAGAAAATGGTTTATCATGTCTATTTAAGGAGACATGAGATTCATAATAAACAATGCGCATGAGAAGAAGATTGTATTCATGCAAAGATAGTCAAATAGGTTGAAGTAAGAATTGAGAAATTTTGCAGACTACATTGAGTATCAAAGAAAGGAGATAACTAAGAAGTATAGATTTGGAGGATAAAAGGAAATTGAAGAGATTTTGATGGCTGGAGGTATTGAAGAGATTATGATGACTATTGCATTCAAACCATTAATACAGACAAATCACTTAACCAAGTGGGACTTAACAATATTTATTTATTTCATTATGCCATTCAATGACTGATGATTCTTTTCTTGTTGACCACAAGTGAATGTATGGTCATAGAGAACTATTAGTGATAAATCCTCTAACAAGGTCACACCTTACAGTGTGTTTTGTAAGCTTTAAAAGGGTTGGCTCTTAACCGATCTCACTTCAAAAGAGTGAAATTATTTTGGGTACTACTCCTAGATGGTTTTTCCCCCAATAGGGTTTCCACATTAAAAATAAAGTGTTAAATGTGTATCCATGTGTATCCATGTGATTATTTGTTATTTTATAATACACATTACAATTACTGGTTTGATCAGTATATATACTAGTTAATTTTTACTGGCAATCGGTTAATGAACAGAAATGAGAAAACAAGTTTTACCGAGCTATTTAGTTTAATTGTTGAAATTGGTTTTATACATCAGAGAATATTTATGACTATAGGATAACTGTACTTAATTGATTCACACAACTCTCGATTATCTAACAGTAAAGATCTCAACAATCTATTCCTTAGAAGAAACAAAGTCCAATTTCACTTCCTTTTCATTTACTTTATCTCTTAAGACATGATACTTAATAGAAATATTCTTTGTCTTTGAATGCATAGTAAGATTCTTTGAAATATTTATAGCACTTGGTTTATCATAGTGGATAACAATTGTTTCATCAATGTTTATATGTATTTCTTTTAAAATTTTCTTCATCCAAATAGCTTGATTGCAGTTAATTGTAGTAGCAACAAACTTACCTTCTGCACTAGATTTAGAAATAAAATCCTACTTCATATTAGTCCAAGAAACCAATTTGTTATGCAAGAGGAATGCACCTCCACTAGTACTTGTTATATCTTCCATATTACCTTACCAATCAGTATCAGTGTATGCACATAGAGTAAAGTCATTATCTTTCTCATACAATAATCCATAGTTAATTGTACCCTTCAAGTATTTGAAAATTCTATTCACATTAACCATGTGAGATTCCTTTGGTTTACCTTGAAATCTTGCAGCAGTTCCAACAATATTTAAAATATTCAATAGAGATTGAATTAGATATTATAGTCCATCGATCCTAAATATGTAGAATGTCTAATTAACACAACAATAATAATCATCTTTAGTCATCTTACAACCAGTAACCATAGGGGTTCCCATCGGTTTTGAATCTTCTATAGAAAATTTCTTCAATAATTCTCTTACATACTTAGGCTAAGTAATGAAAATTCCTTTATCTAGTTGTGTAACTTACAATCCAAGAAATAATTTCATTTCACCGATCCTAGGTCTACATTTCAAATTATTTTTTCATTTGATTGGAAAAACCTCTACTCAACTCAACATTTCTACCAAATATGATATGATCAACAGATACTTCAACAATAAAGACATTATCATCAACTATTTTGAAATATAAGTTATTGTCTATTGTACCTTTACTAAAACCAATCTTTGTTAAATACCTATCCAATCTAGCATACTAGGATCTAGGAGCTTTCTTTAATTGATACAAATCTTTCTACAATTTTCAAACCATATCTCCTTCTTTGGTTAGAGTAAAACCATCAATCTTCTCAATATAAACATGTTCTTATAGTTCACCATTTAAGAATGTAGACTTAACATCCATTTGAGAGACCTTTAAATTCTTATAAATTGTATATGCAAGAATTAGTATAATAGCTTTAAGTGTAGCAATAGGATCACAAGTCTCTATAAAATATATATCTTCCATTTGTGAATAAACTTTGTAGACAAGTCTTTCTTTATTTCGAACCACTTTACCATCTTCATTTAGCTTATTTTTGAATACCCACTTAGTACCGATCACATTCTTATCAATAGGTTTGGGAACAAGGATCCAATTATTTTTATTTTCAATCTAATCAAGTTCTTCCTTAATTTCTATATCATCTTAAAATGGAAGCATTTCCATGATAAGAGCATTTAGCCCTCTGAGTAGGTGGTTTGGGGTCATGTTAAGCACCTTGATCGGGTCTTTGCATGTATTTAGCTTTTCTCTCTGCTTTCCACTTCTTCCTCGCACTTGATTTCTTCACTCTAGGTGAAATTAGGGTTAGGATCTTAAGGATTCTCCTGAATTTCTCTCTTCCATGGCTCTATTTTCTAGGTAGGATTTAGAAATGGATCCTCCTAGACTTCATATCAGTAATCATAGGATTTTATGTCTATTCCTGACATTCTGTCATGTTCTAGCATCAATTCTAGGTTTCAGGACATCCCTAGGACCTCTTGACTTGATTCTGGGTCAACCTAGGAAAAAGGTCAATGTCTTAGGTCGACCCTGACTAGGTCAAGGTCTTAGGTCAACCCTGACTACGTCAGGGTCAACCTCGACATTGACCCCTTTCTCCAAATTTTCAAGATCTTTAATTTTTGGGCTTTGGGCTTTCGAGAAATTTATTTTTTCGCCTCCAGGTTTGCCATTTCGGGTTTTAGGATGGTAAATCCTTTAATTTCTTTTAATCTAGGTATATTTTCTAAAGGTGAGGACCTAATTGGGATTTAATTCTCCAAGGTGGCCCATCTAGAGGAGTGTGCCCTAGATCACTATAAAAGGAAGCCTTCCTCTCTCATTTTCACATCAAGTTTTCTCAATCAAGTTTTCACATCACATCTCAAGTGCAAGAAAGTGAATTCAAGTCTTCAAGCATTCAAGTGTTCAAGCATCCATTCATCAAGGAGATCCATTGTTAGCTATTGAAGGATTCAATCTCTTTGGAGACCCCTTTAATGATCCATCCTTCTCCATTCGTTCAAGCCTTCTTATATGCAAAGATCAAGTCAAGATTGGTGTTGAAGATCAAATACCATTGATTGGAGACATCCTACATCCATTGAAGCATTCCTACTTGTGGATTTCAGGATTCGAATCCTCTACAAGGACTTCAACATAAGCAAGCTGATTTTTTCCAATTATTTTGTTTATGCACAATATATTTCAATTCAATTTCAAGGTTAATTCCTAATCTGGGGTTTGACCAAGGCAAACCCCCCATACAACAAAAACTCCCATTTTCTTGCAAGTACAGGTGCGGAGTTTCAGATCTAAGAGTGAATTTGGATACCCTTTTCATCGAACTTCTAGGATCTATAAACAGAATTCAAATTAGACTTCAAATAAAGAATGTGGTATTTGACCTTTTATGAGGGTTAAACCCAAGTTGAGCCATCTTGAGGAAAGATTTCTGGGTTTTCTCTGTCTCAGCATTTCCAGTCCAGGATAGGTTTTAGATTTTCCCAAAAATGCACACAGACATCAGAATTCAACATTTTCCAAATCTTCCCTAATTTGAGGTTAGTAATTGTATTTCAATTATTCTATATTCTAAACATAATCCTCCACATTAGGGAAATATTGGATTTACTCTCTCTTCCTACTCTTTTCCATAAAATTGATTCAATTGTGCATTAACCTTTTGGTTGATCAAATCGGATCTCTTCTTTGGGGAATTTGAGTTTTGAGAATAGGTCTCATATTTGCTCCTATACATTTGAATAGAGGTGAATCCATTTTACATCTATTTAGTTTCTTTCAGCTAACTCTCATCAATACATGCTTCTTTAACATATGTAGGCTCAAGTTCAAATAGAAAACAAGTTTCATCTCTAACAATTATTCCTCTTCTCTAGACACCTATATTCTTATCACCAATAATGAAATCTTCAAAAATTTTATACTTACATATCTAGGATTTTTCAATATAGGCTATGTAGTAGAACCTTTGGTGTTAACATCTACTCTATTTCCTTTTGGTTCTCTCTACTCTTCCAGTCCATCCTAATTCTGATTTTTCATTTCCACAATCTGATTGTCATCTTTAGTCATATCCTACTTGCATTTCCTTTCTAATCTCTTCTCATTTTTATCAACTCTGACATTCCAACTTTTAACAATCATCTTTAGTCTATAGTTATAAGATTTATATTTCTTTCTCTTTTTAGAATAACCAAGAAATATTCCTTCATCACTTCTAGAATCAAACTTTCCATTGTCTTCATAGCTCTTAATGTAGGATTTACTTCCAAATATTCTAAAATATTTCATTGTAGGGGCATGACCATACCAAATATCATAAGGATTCTTAACAGTTCCCCGCTTAATATGTACACCCCATTAAAAGTATATATTGTAGTGATCACTTCTTCTCTCCAATACATCTATGGTGTTTTTCCCTTAATCATCATAGTCCTAGATGTGTCCAAGATATTCATGTTCCTTCACTCAGTTATTCCATTTTGTTGTGGGGTTTGGGGAGTTTAAGTTTGTCACTTTATCCCATGTTCTTTAGAAAATGCATAAAACTTGTCAGATGTAAAATATACATCTATGTATGATCTCAGGCATTTCGATCTTCATTTAGATTCTATCTCCACTAATATCTTGAATATCTAATTTTTTTGAAAAGCTTCTGATTTATCCTTCAATAATGTCACTCACATCATCCTTAAATAGTCATCAACAAATGGCATAAAGTATCTTTTAACGAACATTCTAAGAAAAAACTTCACTTTCGAACACCTGTTGCTGCAAAACTATTAGGATTTTGAAGATGATGTAAACTAGATTCTTTTAGAACTTTCTTTCTAGTTTCTAAATATATATTTTTTTAAAATCATTTAAATTCATTTTTCATTCTCCTTCAAAAAGTGGTTTGCGTGAAAAAACTATGTTTTTAAGGAGTTACTGTCACTTGGATCAGCATAATTTTTTTTTAAAATATGATAATGATTTAATTATTTCAAAATTATATTTTTAACTTCAATATCTAAAGGATGCAATTGTTTTTATTAATTTTGGATCAATATTTCATAGTTTATTAAGTTTTAAAGTGACAGTAATTGTAATTTAGACATAAGGTTACTTGGATCGCTCTAACTTGATCTCTATATATTGAAATTCATTTTTTCTTTTTTTCATAAAAAGGTAACATAAATACACTTTTCCTACATATTTTTTATAATTTTTTTTTATAATATACTATTTTTTCTGAAGTCTTGAAGAGACAGGTTGTTGAATGACCAAACAACCTATGTTTAGTTAAAGTAATATTTAAAAGTGATAATCAACTCAATATGTATTAAAATTATATTCATTAGAAAGATTGTTCTGAATAGCATTGTTTGACATTGTCTATTTGAAAAAATCATTTTGTTTAGTCCTTGTTTCAGGCCTCCAAAGACCATTTTTTTGAAGTTCAGTTATTTTTTCAATGCAAAATTTCAATTTTGGGGTCTTCGTGCAAAGACCCCCTTCGCATGAAGACACTTGGGGGTCTTTGTGCAAAGAACCTTTGCACAAAGCCCCTCAAGTGAAAATCCTGGCAAAAAGACACCCCACCAGAATTTTTTCTTTGGTACTTCGCACGAAGTATGTACTTCGAGTGAAGTCGGCTAGTGAAATTATTTTGTAAAAAGAATTTAGAATGGTATAAAACTAAAACATTTTATTTCTATTTTATATCAAATTGCAATTAATAAATTCGCATTTTCTATTTCTATTTTTTCAAAGGCATAATTTTGGAGAGGAAAAATATTAGATTAAAGTATTTTTTGAAGAAGAAATTTTTTGTTGACGATCTTGTGGAAGACATTTTTTGGAGCTCGAAGACATGGGGAACAAGAAGGGAAGACAAAGTAAATCTTCTAGAAAAAGGTCACCCAGTACTAAACAAAGAAATCATGAAGCTCCATTGACATATTATCATAAAACTCAAGAAGCTAAAAGACAATCTGAAGTAGGAGGGTCAAGTCAAGTTGAAGAATTGTACACTGAAGAAGGGTCATGATTACTCCCTATGGAAGCTCAAACAATTGATGTTGGAGAAGGGTCAACATCATGTGCTCCTAATGGTATGGATGAACTTTTAAATTTAGCTCAAATTGTAAAGAGAAATATTAATTATAGAAACTTAGATCATTTACTTACAATAGATGTGGAGAATTTGAGATCACTTGCTAATGTTCAAACCTTAAGTCTTGCTAAGAAGAGATCAATGAATATGGTAGCAAGAGAAATATTGGTTAAATTTGATAATTTTGAAACACTTGAACAAGCACAATTTCTTTCACTTGTACTTATAAACAAAAAGTTGGAAGGGGCATTAAAATTATTGGGTATAGACACATCATCAAAGAAGAGAAAAGTTGTTGACATGCAAACTGATATGATTGAAAATCTTAAGAAAGGTTTGAACCAGATAGGGAAGCGATCTCAAACTATAGATAAGTCCATTACAAGAAAAGTTATGTTGACATCCATTGTAGGTAACACTATGGGATGAAAAAGATAGATATCTTCAGTTTCATCTTAGTTTGGTTTTAATAGGAAAACAATATCATGATATGTTAATAGGAGAATACTTTTGGATGATAGCACCTTGGAAGGAAATTGCGAAATCATGTGTAGAGCTCCTCATTCTGATAGGATTGATGAAGGAATAAAAAAATTGGTCAAATCATTTTGGAATGATAATACATGTCCTTCATCAAACACTAGAGATTTTATCAGACATAGAATTTCAGCTAATCAATATCAATATCATATGAAACATTGGTTAGACACAACACAACATGAAATGTATGTGTCATTTTGTAGTTCAAATCCTAATATAAAGATTGGGCAAACATTGTTTTAAAGATTGAAGCCATATTATATAAGGACAAAACAAAGTGTTTGAAACTTGTTGTCATTATCATATTGAATTTGATCTCCACTATCAGGTTTTTTGAAAGTTTGTAGAAGACACTTATGGTTTTGAAAATGCTCCTCCTACTAGACAAAGTGAGTTCATATCATCCATTTTATGTGACAAAAGAGATGATGTAGCTGGACAAATAAATTGCATAAAAGGAATATGCCAAACATGTGTTGATTTGTCTATTTTTCCTTTGAAAATTGAAAATATTGATGTAACAAAGATGGTAAATTGCAAGAGTTACAAATATGTAAAGAATGAAACAAAATTTGGGAAAGAATCCAAACGGTTAAAATATGTTGAAGAGGAGATAAATGTTGGAGTATTTATGGAAAATTTTAAAAAATTGATTCAACTCTACATTCATCATGTTTTTTTTGCAAAGTGGCAAGCACAACAATTCCAAACACTAAGAGACAATTTCCCTCTTGGAACTATTGTATCAGTTGTTGGTTTTGCAAAAATTATTCTTTTGTTCATGAAACGGTAATTTAGTTAGAATATTATTTTTTAGAGAAAATTACTATTATGGTACATGTGTGTTATCGACATGCACAATTAGATTTGGATGGTATTCAGAGAACATTTGAAGCATGGGTCATCAAGAAGGAATATCATTTTTATATAAGTGATGATAGAGAGCATGACATTCAATATGTAGAACATTGCTTCAAGATATTTTTTGCAAATTTGAAGGAAAGAGGTATAAAAATTGATAAACATTATGTTTGGTCACATGGATGTGTTGCACAATTTGAATCATCAAGACCATTTTATGCACTATGTAGATATCATCATAATGAAAACATACCACATGACTAGAGTTTCTTTGAGATTTGACATGGAAAAGGTGAACATGATGGTGTCGGAGCTTCCATCAAACGTGCTATATGAAAGTATCAAATGAATTATAAGGGAGTGCATATAAAAAATGCACATGATGTGGTTGAATGGTGCAAGACACATTTCACACCAAATGAGAATGACACGTCATTAGGATTGACTCAGGTGGTGCCATATAGAAAATTTTGGGAGACAAAAGGTATGCACACATTTTTAAATTATTTGAAAGTGTTTAAAATTTTTATGATATTTTTTATTCAAATTATATTTATATAGAATGTATTATATATGAATTTGTTCAGGTGTGGATAGAAAAATTATGCATGGTTGCAATAGGATAGAAAAGACACGATCTTTGCATTTAGTTATGAGTACAAATTCTCGCAATTGGATGTTGAACACTAGGGACTACTCATGCTTTTGTTATCACTGCATTGCTGACAATTATGAGGATTGTCTCAATCAAGACCATGGATATGTAGCTGCATGGAATCTAGTACCACTAGTTGTTACTGATACATTTGATAAAGATGAAGATGAAAACTTCAATGATGTCCCTTTGATTTCTATTGATTATGATCATATCTCAGGATTGGTCAAAATTGGTAATTATATATATTTAAAATTATATGGTACATTGAGTTGCATGTATAGATAGATAGATAGATCTATAGATTGAACTAAGTAAATTTTAAGATCTCACACATGGATATATAAATTTACTGTGCAGGAGATGTTTTTTCAGTGATTGTTGAACATGGAAATGTAGGAGTTGGTTATTATTTACTGCGTTGTACTGCAGAGAGGATGAAGTTACTTGAACCTGAAGAAAGTGATGGAATATTGTTCCCCATAGGTTTATATATGGTTTAAATCAATATATTGAACTCAATTTGTAAATTTTAAATTTAAACCTTTTAACAAATTTCAAATTGAGTTTGTTTAAATTTATATATTGTTAAAATTTGTGACCTACAGGTTTAGTTGTTTTAGAGGGAACATATTTCAAGCAAATAAAATTAATTTAACATGGAATTCACTTTGTTGATTATGAACCAGACAATAAGTTGTTTCAATATAGTCATCTAGTAGTTGCCACATTCATTTGTCTTCATATAGTTAAATATCAATGTGGATGTCGTAAGTGGAGACTAGATAGTGAGGATCATGAGAGAATATTACATGTTCTCCATGAAAGGTCTGAACCACTTGAGTTGGTCTAAAAGGTATAATATGTATACTTATTTCTTGTGTTAGGACCTACTTGATATCTTAGGATTAAATTTCATTATAATGTGTTTATATATTTAAACATTTGATGGACTATGATATATGATGGACCTATTTGATGGTTCAATGGTTTTAATATATAGAAATTTATATGTATACTTTGATTATTGAATAATTTTTATAAATTGCATATTAGTTAAAGATTTTATGTATGCTTTGATTATTCAATGATTTCTAGATCCCCTTAAGACCTCCCCTTAAGACACTAAAAAATGATGAAATTAGTTAGATTACTTATGACGTGTGTTAGTTCTAGAATTAGTTACATGTATACTTTGATTATTCAATGATTTTTATAGATTGCATATTAGT
Organism: Chamaecyparis obtusa; assembly: GCA_027943335.1. NCBI lineage: Eukaryota > Viridiplantae > Streptophyta > Pinopsida > Cupressales > Cupressaceae > Chamaecyparis > Chamaecyparis obtusa. The sequence goes on from BSBK01005465.1 coordinate 114,996, forward strand.
TAAAGATTTTATGTATGATTTTATTATTCAATGATTTTTATGATACTTTTTATGATGCTTATGATTTCTAGATCCCCTTAATACCTCCCCTTAAGACACTAAAAAATGATGTAGTTATATTACTTATGACATGTTAGTTCTATAATTAGTTAGAATACTTATTATCCATTAGTTACATATATTAACTAGTTATTTTTTATGAGATTAATTCTAGATCCCATTAAGACCTCCCCTTAAGATGTCCCCTTAAGACACTAAAACATGATGAAATTAGTTAGATTACTTATCATATATAATCAAATCATATCATCTAATCAAATAAAACCATGTAATCAAATCATCTAATCAAATTATATATCATCTAATCAAATCAAATGATATCATATCATCTAATCAAATAAAACCACCTAATCAAATCATATATCATCAAATAAAATGCTCCAATCAAATCAAATCATATCATATCATCTAATAAAATAAAACCATCTAATCAAATCATATATCATCAAATGAAATCATCTAATCAAATCAAATCAAATCAAATCATATTATCTAATCAAATATACGTCTCTAATCAAATATATATATTTCTAATCAAATATATGTCTCAAATCATAAACTAAAAATATAAAACATATACTAATGACATATATAATGAGTCTCAAATAAAAGATATGTGCAACATGTCCTAAACTAGGGAATCATCTGGGTGCATGCGAACAAAGTGACCCTCTAAGCGATTGCCACAAGCATCCTCTAGCTATGAGATAGCAATTGATCCCTACAAATATAAATGCTTGTATATATAATAATAATCTAAAACAATTAAAATATTATAAATGCATGTTTAAACTTACATATTTTTAAAACTTACCTGACCACTACTAGGTGTCACATCTTCTAAATCATTCCTATGGAAAGCATCCTCTAGCTATAAAGTAGCGACTAGCCCCTATAAATTTAGTGTACAACAGTTGGTTATATACATGTGCATAGTATATATATTATGTAAATTACTTTAAATATATAAATACATGTGTACACATGCATGCTTAAACATACATATATCTAAAACTTACCTAACCACTAGTAGGTGTCACATCAAATGGATCTCTCATAGGAATATTCTATGTGCCCACACTAGAGGTAACATGCTCTGCTAACTTTTCTTGCAAAATATTATACATTGAACAAACATCAATAAACATGTCTATAATTAATTATTCACTAAAAATCCTAAGAAAAAAGAAAAGAAAATTTTATATGTACCTAGGTCTCAGGAATAGGAGGATCATCAATGCATTGCACCATCGTATCATTAAGTGAAACTACATCAACCACACCACCTAAGGTCCCGAACCTCTCTATTAATGAGGAGTGTAGGGGTGACACTAGCTGGGAGGGGAGTGATGCAGAACCTGAACCATCTAGATGCAATAACATATCCATAAATGACCCAACACTAGTGCCAACATCCACTTGACCTAACCCATGCAACTGCTCATCAAAAGTGTCTAGGCCCTTAGTGGTGATGCATACATCTCCAACCTATATACCTAGCTCTACAGCTGTACAATGATCTATGGTTGTAGAATGCTCTACACTATGTTGTACCTAACTAGTAGATGGTGTGTCTTGTGCTGGTGGAACTATAGGGCTCTGTGAAAGTCCAATGAAATCCTTGACTAAATGTATTGGGATCCTATGCATGTCAGCAATATGATAATAGACCTGCAAGAGATCCTCCAAAAATTAAAGGGCCATATCTAAATGACTATGATGAGCTGAAAGTGCTCGTATCTCTCCAGGTAGAGGAAGACCTATAGCTCTATATGTCTCATTAGTCACACCTATAGTAGTACTAGACAAAGCCTTAGAAGATGATCTGGCTCTACTTGGTCTAGTCAAAATGTATCTTCCCATTGAATCTAAAGTGATGGATGTGGCTACAGAAGAAATATATCCTATACTATCAACTACTCCCCTCTAAGAAGTAATGAAGACTCTATCTATAGTAGTAGCCATCACCAGTGCCACTATTAGAGTCCTATGTCCAACTAGCTATCTACGAGGCTGACAACTCGTTCAGCCCTATGATACTGATCATGCTCTACAACCCTACCGAGCTCTTGACCATAATATGTTGGGAGATCTAAATAGTTGACCTTGAGTCCCAATCAAAACTCAATGTATAATTACTATGCAAAATATAATGGAATCTAGTCATTATTTGGATAATGACCACATGCTACAAGAAACTGAGGGTAAATCATACATGCAATCTGAGGAATCACACACCATGTGACCTTATATGCCCTTACAGTGGCCTTCCCCTCATAATGTGGGAAAACCTCTCGTTTGATGATTTTCTTGGCGACAGGGCTCTGAACTATTACCAAGGAAACATCACCCAAGACCTTGACCCTCAACTCTCTAAAAATGGTCTCAATTACCTGAGGCATGAAGGAGGAGTGAGACCTCAATCTAGAAGTCATAGTCTCCAAACTCGTCAATATAGTAGCACAAGTATCTCTATATATACCATCTACTAAAGATGTACATATAGACTCTCTAAGTTGATCCATCTTTGTGTCAGCAATATGAAAAATGGTCTGCATATCAAGAGTCTGAGGTTTATCTTGAGCGGCCATCTAGATACATAACATGTGAAAGCTAAGTGTTAAAAACTAAGTACTTGATTACATGTTATAAATGCATGTGAAATGGAAAGAAATATATAAATATATAAAATTATAGGTCCTATTAGGTCATGTAAGTGGTCTTATTAGGTCTTAAGGGTCCTATGATGTACTAATTGGTATCAATAGGTCCTATTACATCACATAAGTGGTCTTATTTAGGTCTTAAGGGTCCTAAGATATACTAATTAGTATTAATAGGTCCTATTACATCACATAAGTGGTCTTATTAGGTCTTAAGGGTCCTCTTATGTACTAATTGGTATTAATAGGTCATATTAGATCAAGTAAGTGGTCCTAGAATGTCTTAAGGGGTTGTGGGTAACATAAGAGGTCCTAAAGTATAGATAAGAGTCCTAGAGTGTCTTAAGGGGTCATGGGTAACATAAGAGGTCCTAAGGTATAAATAAAAATCCTAGAGTGTCTTCAAAGGTCATGGGTAACATAAGATGTCATAAGCTATAGATAAAGGTCCTAGAGTGTCCTAAGGGGTCATGGGTAACATAAGATGTCATAAGCTATAGATAAGAGTCCTAGAGCATCTTAAGGCTTCGTGGGTAACATAAGAGGTCCTAAGGTATAGATAAGAATCCTAGAGTGTCTTAAGGGGTCATGGGTAACATAAGAGGTCCTAAGGTATAGATAAAGATCATAGAGTATCTTAAGGGGTTATGGGTAACATAAGTGGTCCTAGAGATGTCTTAAGGGGTCATGGGTAATATAAGAGGTCATAAGGTATACATAAGGGTCCTAGAGCATCTTAAGGGTTCATGGGTAACATAAGTGGTCCTAGAGTGTCTTAAGGGGTCATGGGTAACATAAGATGGCATAAGCTATAGATAAGAGTCCTACAGTGTCTTAAGGCATTGTGGGTAACATAAGAGGTCCTAAGGTATAGATAGTAATCCTAGAGTGTATTACAAGATTGTGGGTAACATAAGAGGTCCTAAGGTATAGATAAGGATCCTAGAGTGTCTAAAGGGGTTGTGGGTAACATAAGTGGTCCTAGAGTGTCTTAAGGGGTCGTGGGTAACATACATGGTCCTAGAGTGTCTTAAGAAGTTGTGGGTAACATAAGATGTCATAAGCTATAGATAAGGGTCCTAGAGAGTCTTAAGGCATTGTGGGTAACATAAGAGGTCCTAAGGTATAGATAAGAATCCTAGAGTGTCTTAAGGGGTCGTGGGTAACATAAGAGGTCCTAAGGTATAGATAAGAGTCCTAGAGTATCTTAAGGGGTTGTGGGTAACATAAGTGGTCCTAGAGTGTCTTAAGGGGTCATGGGTAACATAAGATGTCATAATCTATAGATAAGGGTCCTAGAGTGTCTTAAGGGGTCATGGGTAACATAAGAGGTCCTAAGGTATAGATAAGAGTCCTAGAGTGTCTTAAGGGATTGTGGGTAACATAAAAGGTCCTAAGGAGTCCTAGGTTACATTAGTGGATCCTCGTATGTATTAATTGAATCTAAGATACATCAATGTGTCATAGGAAAACCTAAGATATGTTAATGGGTCTTCAGGATTTGAATGGGTCATATATGTCTTAAAATGTCGTAAGGGATGTATAATGGTCCAATAATATTAATGGGTCATAGATGTGATAAGTGGTTTAAGTGGTCCTAGGACATCCTAAGATTATTTAATGGGTCTTGGAGGTCCTAAGGTTTCATATTTGTTTTAAGATTTCATAAGGGATCCAAATAAGAGTCCTACAATGTTAATGAGTCGTAAGTGCAATAAGTGGTCCTAGAATTTTGTAAGGGGTCGTGGAAAACATAAGAGGTCCTAAGGTATAGATAAAAGTCCTAGAGTGTCTTAAGGGTCGTGGGTAACATAAAAGGTCCTAAGGGTTCCTAGGTTACAAAAGTGGATCCTCATTTGTATTAATTGAATCTAAGATACATAAATGTGTCATAGGACAACCTAAGATATCTTAATGGATCTTTAGGATCTGAATGGGTCATATATGTCTTTAAATGTCATAAGGGATGTATAATGGTTCAATAATATTAATGGTTTGTAGATGTGATAAGTGGTCTAAGTGGTCCTAGGACATCCTAAGATTCTTTAATGAGTCTTGGGGGTCCTAAGGTTTCATATTTGTTTTAAGAATTCATAAGGGATCTAGATAAGAGTTCTAGAATTTTAATGAGTCATAGGTGCCATAAGTGGTCCTAGAGTGTCTTAAGGGGTTGTGGGTAACATAAGAGGTCCTAATGTATAGATAAGGCTCCTAGAGTGTCTTAAGCGGTCATAGATAACATAAGAAGTCTTAAGGGATCCAGATAAGAGTCCTATAATGTTAATGGGTCATAGGTGCAATAAGTGGTCCTAGAGTGCCTTAAGGGGTCATGGGTAACAATGGGTCCTAGATGTGTCTTAAGATAATGTAAGGGATGGATAAGGTTCAGGTAGAGTGTCTTAAGGGGTTGGGGGTAACATAAGAGGTCCTAAGGGACTGTCCTAGGTTAAATTAGTGGATCCTCGTATGATATTAATTGAATCTAAGATACATAAATGTGTCCTAAGACAACCCAAGATATGTTAATGGGTCTTGATGATCTAAATAGGACATATATGTCTTAAAATGTTGTAAGGGATATATAATGGTCCAACAATGTTAATGGGTTATAGATGTGATAAGTGGTCTAAGGGATCTTAGGTCACATTAATTGATACTAGTATGTCTTAAGGGTTCTTGTGGGAAATGATGGGTTCACATAAGTATTAACAGAAGCTAAGATAGATGAATATGTTCAAGGACATTTTAAGATATAATAATGGGTCGTATGGGTCCTAAGGGGTCCTATGTGTCAAGTAAGATGTCATAAGAGATATGTAATGGTCCTAGAATGTCTTAAGGGGTTGTAGGCCTCATAATAGGTCCTAAGAGATCATAGGTTACATTAATTCATCCTCGAATATGTCTTAAGGAACCTTGAGGGAAACAATGAGTCCTTGTATGTATTAATGGAACCTAACATGTACATCAATGGGTCATAGGACATCGTAATATGTATTATAAGATCTTGAGATTCCTAAGAGATCCTAAGTGTCTTAATATGTTGTAAGGGAGGAAAAAGGGTCCTAGAAACTTACTGTACTATAATTTTTTAATGTTTTCTAACATACTACTAGATCATTTTCAAAAATTTAACTATGATTTTCTAAGAGTTTTACAAACTAAAAATTATTTAAAACAAATAACTAACTAATATTTACTAAAACTATGTGTACATGTGTGTGAGAGAGAGAGATTCCTAATATTTACAACTTTAAACTTGAAATTTAAAAACAAATATTTTTAATAATTTCTTTAAGATCTTAATGTTTTCTAACATTTTCTAACATTTTTAATATGGTTTCTAATGTTTTGTAAATATTTTCTAGCAGTTGCTAACAAACTACTATGATTTTCTACCATTTTCTAACATATTCTAACATTTATACTATGATTTTTAATATTTCTATCATTTTCTAATATTTAATTATGATTTTCTAACATTCTACTATCAATTTCTAACATATTACATAATATTCAACTATGATTTTCTAACATTTCTACAAATAAAAAATTATTTAAAACAAATAACTAGCTAAAAAAATGAGAAAAATGTGTGTACCTGATACTACTAACAATCTAAAGATGTCAAAAAATCTCAGGAGGTGTCGACATGCTGACATACTGAGGTGCTTCGCTCCAAGGCCTAGGGTCCACAAAGTCTGATAGTAACAATGACAAATAAAAAACAAACACCGAAAATATATTACAAAATCTGGCCCAAAGGGGCTTCGAGTGAAGACCCTCTTCGTTCGAAGACCCCTACGTAGGGTACTTCACATGAAGGGGGGTCCTTATGCGAAGCCCCTTGTGTAGGGTACTTTGTGCGAAGTGGGTCTACCACATTGCGCAAAGTATCAACTTTGTACAAAGATTTTTTTTTCCCATGACGCCGATTTTGTCCATCCCTAAAAGTGGGACACAACTTCGTGGGATCACCCCATATTATTTTAATTTTATCTTTGTTGAGATTTATCCTTAGTCATACTTGGTCATGCTTTATTTTAATATGGTTTTAACCTTCATAAGGTATTTACTAAGTGTAGTCATCTTATAGGCACAAAGTCTTCAAACCAAATATTTTCTTAAAATAGGTCTTATGGTTCTCAATTCTTTAATAGAAACAATCTTCTCATTGTAACATGCAGGAAAAGATCTCAAGATCTTGTCAATAAATTCATTATCTATCAAAATTCCTCTAGCACATCTAATTTCATAGACCAAATCATTCACTCCTTGCAAATAAGCTGAGGCAGTCTATCCTTCACTCATTTTCATGTCTTCATATCTAGCTTTCACTCCCTCCAACTTTGCTTTCTTAACATAAGTATCACGTTCATAAATAGTTTCTAATTTTTTCTATACCTCATGTGTAGTAAGTTCAATCCATAAATGTGTGAATATTTTGAATGTAATAAGGCATTTATAAATGCTTCTCTTGATAGAATGTTATGCTTGAATTTATTTTTCTTATCTACAATATCATTTGTTAGGTCATTTGGAATGGTATAAGGATTCTCAATAACCTTCCAGTATTCATCTCCTTCCCCCATACATATCAGGTAGGTAGTCATCTGATCCTTTGGAATTAGGTAATTATTTCCATCAAACTTTTGACTCTCTTCTTATACTTTCCATTAGGGTTCTCCCTCAAGTGGTCAAGCTTCTTCAAAAGAAATTAGCTCTGATACCAATTGTGAGGCCCAAAAGGAGGAAATAAAAACTAAGAGGGAGGGGGGTGGGGTTGAATTAGTTGTGTGTACCTAATTACATTAGTTTCACTTTAGCCACTTAAATCTAAAAGATAAACAACAATTCAAGATCCACATAGCAAAACATGGAACACAAAGATTTCTTCTTGAGGAAATCTAGTTAAGGGAAAACCTTGGTGGAAATCAAATCCACTAGATGAGTGAACTATGTTAAAAGTACTTCCTAGTTAAAAGAAAAAAAGATAATAAAGGATGCACTTTAAACCATAGGCTTACAACCCAATATGTAGCCTTACTGCCTAATCTTCAGGCTCGTTGCCTAGAGTGCACTACTTACAATTTAATCTTAGATAGGGCCATCAGTTGGGTTCATTGATCTAACTTCAATTACATAGGGGTAGACTTATAATCCTTACAACGAAACTAAAAAATAGTATCTCCTATACTAGTAGATTTCCAATGAAGTAAAAACTTTTCCTTAAGTGGAAAACACATATAATCAACCACTAGGTCAGCTAAGACCTAATACAATAAAAGATATAATCATTATTCTCAATCCTCAATGAAATCAAAATCAAGTCAACTAAGACTTAGATAGGAATCCAATCTTCATCCTTTAGCACACTATACCATGCCACCAATGATCACCAATAATTGTAACATGTTACTCCATCAAATCAGCTAGGACCTAAATGAAGAAACAACAATATGCTACCAAAGCAGAAAATACGATCACCACAAGAAATGTGAAACAAAAACATGATCATCACATGATCTAAGGAAACCAAAAAGAAGCATTAATACCATCCAGAACCTTTTCATCATCTCCAATATAAAATCTAAACTCATCTATAACTTTGATAAACATGAACACTAAAATACCGAACTAGGACATATCAAAAGATAGCTTGTTGTAATCTAACACATGAAAAACACCATATGTGATTACAATTACAAGAGATCATAAAATAAATAGCTTTACAACCTCTAAATAATCACATCTAAGTCATATCAAACCAAATATACAATCACTATTCATAAGAACATTGTTAGACAAGAAACTAGAAACTCGATCACATCTTATTCAATCTATCAAGCCAACTTCTGCAAATCTCTGTAGATGATCTATATATTTCCTAGAACAATACCTCACCATATCATCTTAATATCTTTAGTATAGCATCTGAATAACTAAAATCCCCATATCAAACACCCTAAAAATAGTGTATGAGGACCCAACAAGTATGTTGACATCAATTGAAAAAATTACTGTCAGCACACCCAAATCCAAAAATTTGACATGGTAATAATAATGCATCCTATGATACATTAACTAGTTTTGGGATATATTAATGGGTCTGATGTAGGAGCATCCTGGTTGTAAGAGCAATCTTGCATCACCCAAAAATATTTCTATTTTTATATTCAATAAGGGCTATTTTGTGCAGAGCTGCTATTTATGGAAAGTTACTATTTTTGGTAATTTTTGTATGTGCTCAGAATGATCTGATTTCTTTCTTGGAGGTTCATTTTGGTCATATACGTCTGCCAGCAAAGTTTCATGGCTAGATCAGGTGTAGTTTTGAAGATATTGAAGATTTTCGGTATTGGCAGCAGGGTACAGAAACTTTGAACTCAGTTTTGAAGGCTTTAGAGGCCCCAGATGAGGTCAAAAATTTGGGTGACGGGCGCTTGCGTGGGTCAAGCTTGTAGAGCGCTTCGTGGCATTTTCAAAATGGGGTTATAATAGTCAATTGGGTCAACTGGTGATGACTTATGATCTCCGGAAGTCGGGTCACCTGAAATGGCGAAAAATAATTTTCCTTCAAAATTTCTGTTCGGGTTTCAAAAGTTATTTTGAGCCGACTTTGATGTAATAAATTGAAAAATAAAATAATTCTAAGTTTGGTCAGCCCTTATTGGCTAAAATTCTAGAACCTTCCCAGGCGGTGGAAAATTGCCTATATAAGGAAGGCTGTATTATTGTCTTAGGTAGTTCAGAATAGTTCTGGGTAATAGTTCGAGGCTTTGACCTACAGAATATTGTAAGGGAATGCCCATGTGGCTTTGCATATTGTAATTCTGAAAGTTTGTAATTCCACATTTGTGGAGATAATAAGAAGCCAATTTTTCTGTTCTTGCATATTATTGTTGTTGTTTCTCTTTTTCTGTTATGTGTTTGTGGTATGAAGGGGAGCACCCTTCATCAAGTGGTATCAGAGCAGGAATTCTTAAGTGTGTAAATAGATCACCGACTGTGAGGCACTTTGCACCAGGACCGTGGCTAGGGTTTCAGCATGCATCACGAAAATGCCTCCACGAAGGGAACGTGGCGGAAGAGCTGGTGTTGTAACACCTGAGGTTAGAGAGCTGCAGAGACAAGTGTGAGCATTGCAAGAAGAGATTCACAGAGGAATGAATCTTAATGTCAGAGATGAAAGCGAGGATGAAGCCGAAGAAGAATATCAAGAAGGAGAAGCTGAAATTGTGAACTAGGAGGAAGAAAGACTTTTTCGGGCGATTTCTAAGATTGGGAAAAGACCTAAGATTGAGGTTCCTACATTTTCTGGAAATCTTAACCCAGAGGAATTGATCGACTGGATCAATGAATGTGAGGAGTATTTTGAGTATGAAGATGTTGAGGATCCTAATAGGGTCAAATTTGTGAAGGCCAGACTGAAAGGTCATGCGAAGATCTGGTGGCAAGAAATTCAATTGGAACAAAATAGAAGAGGGAAAGATAAAATCACAAGATGGGATCGGATGGTGGAAAAATTGAAGCGACAGTTCATTCCTGTTGATTATGAGCTTGACCTACTGAAAAAAATCTAAAGTTTGAAGCAAGCAGGAAGAGCTGTTCAGGAGTATACAGAGGAGTTCTATCGACTTCTCATCAGAACAGGCCATGCAGAAGCTGATAAAGAGAAAGTTGCCCGATACCTTAATGGGTTAAGGCCAAGCATTCAGGAGGAGTTGAATCTGGTTCGAATGAACAGTATTGAAGAGGCATACCAGTTTGCCCTAAAAGTAGAGGAAAAGCTGAACAAGAAGTTTGAGAGCAGACAAAACGGAAGAGGTCGCGGTGGACGATCTGGTGGACGGTCATATGGTGGCCGAAATGAAGATGCAAAAAAGAAGGATGAGGCCAGTAGCAGTCAGAATCAGTGAAGAAATAATTCCAATCGCTTCCAGGATCAGAATAATAGAGATCAGAGAGGAAGAGGAAGAGGACAAAGATCTGGAAGAGGTGGCTTCCGTGGAACATGTTTTCACTGTGGAGAAGAAGGTCATAGGGCATTTGAATGTCCTCAGTGCCAAGGCAGAATAGATAGGAGAAATGAAGGCCAGGCCAGAGTTGCACATGTCGATGAAGATGCTAGATCATCAAATTCTAAAGATGCTGAAAGAGGAGAAATGCTAATTAACAGAAGAGTCTTGCTGAGTGGTGAGAATGAACCTGAACAAAGGAGGAGCCTGTTTCGCACTAGATGCAAGTGTGAGGGTAAATGCTGTGATGTGATTATCAATAGTGGAAGCACTGACAATTTGGTGTCAGAAGAGATGGTGACAAAGTTGAAGCTCAAGAGACAGAAACACCCACATCCATATCGGATTGCCTGGGTGCAGGATGACCACATGGTCAGTGAACAGTGCCTGGTAAAGTTCAAGATCAGCGGGTACCAAGATGAGGTACTATGTGATATCATCTCTATGGATGCATGCCATATGTTATTGGGTAGACCGTGGCAGTTTGACAGATGTGCTATACACGATGGTCATGCGAATACCTATTCCCTCACAAAGGATGGAGTGCGACATAAGCTAAAGCCATTGAAGGAGACTGAAGAAAAGGTACGTGGTAATGCAAGGATAACTTTTGTTGATGGAAGAAATTTCCTAGATGGTATGAGGCATGAGCATGTATGTTTTGCTTTAATTCCAAAAGCTGGTAAAGAGGAAGTAGAAGATGTTCCTGTAGAAGTTGCAGATTTGTTGAATGAGTTTCAGGATATTGTATCCGATAACATGCCTGATGGATTACCACCAGTCAGGAAGATCAGTCATCAGATGGACTTGATCCCAGGAGCGAGTTTGCCGAATAAGGTAGGACACAGAATGACACCTGCAGAAAGTGAGGAGTTGAACAGACAAGTACATGGACTATTACAGAAAGGATTGATCTGTGAGAGTCTGAGTCCCTGTGCTATACCAGCGGTATTAGCACCAAAAAAGAATGGAGAATGGAGGATGTGTACAGATTCTAGGTCAATAAACAAGATCACAATCAAGTACAGGTTTCCATTGCCACGAATGGATGATATTATGGACTGTTTGAGTGGAGCTGTGTATTTCTCAAAGATAGATCTGAAGAGTGGATATCATCAGATTGAGATCAGAGAAGGAGATGAATGGAAGACTGCCTTCAAGACAAAGGAAGGACTGTATGAGTGGTTAGTCATGCCTTTTGGGCTAACCAATGCGCCGAGCACTTTCATGCGGCTCATGAACGAGGTTCTGAAAGAATTTCTAGGTAAGTTTGTCATTGTTTACCTAGATGATATTTTGATCTTTAGTAAGACGTTGGATGAGCATATGATGCATATTCATATGGTATTTGAGAAGTTGAGAGAAGGGAAATTGCTGATTAATTTGAAGAAGTGCAGTTTTGTGAAGAAGGAGTTGGTGTATTTGGGGTTTGTAGTTTCAGGAGAAGGTCTAAAAATGGACCCAGAGAAGGTACAGGCTATCCTTGAATGGCCTACTCCAAAGAGTGCTACTGAGGTAGGATCTTTTCATGGTCTAGCTAGCTTTTACAGAAAGTTTATCAAGAATTTTAGTAGTATTTGTGGACCCTTGACTGAAACAATGAGAGGGGATAGAAAAGAGTTTAAGTGGACAAATGGGGTAGAAAAGAGTTTTAAATTGTTGAAACAAAAAGTTACAGAAGAACCTGTTTTAGCACTTCCAGATTTTAATAAGGTGTTTCAAGTAGATTGTGATGCTAGTGGTACTGCAATAGGAGCTGTTATGAGCCAAGAAGGTAAACCTGTTGCTTATTTCAGTGAGAAATTAAATGATGCCAAGAGAAAATATTTTATTTATGATCAAGAATTTTATGCTATAGTTTAGGCATTAAAGAAGTGGAGACATTATCTACTTCCTAAGGAGTTTGTTTTGTATACTGATCATCAAGCTTTGCAATATTTGAATAGTCAAGGAAAGTTGAATCAGAGGCATTTGAAATGGGTTGAGTTTTTGCAGAGTTATACATTTGTTTTGAAACACAGGAGTGGAAAGTCTAATAGGGTTGCAGATGCTCTTAGCAGAAGGCAACTATTGCTGACAGAAATGCAGATTGAAGTGGTTGGGTTCAAGGAACTCAAGAATTTGTATCCAGAGGATCCTGATTTTGGTGAAGCTTGGAAAGCTTGTACAAAACCTGTTACTCTAGACAGGATGAAATGGCTGGATTTTATCATCCAAGATGATATGCTATTCAGAGGGAGTCAGTTGTGCATTCCACAAAGTTCTATGAGGGAGAATCTCATAAAGGAGAAGCATAGCGGAGGATTGGCTGGACATTTTCGTCGTGATAAAACCCTTGGTTTGGTTAGTGAGAATTATTATTGGCCACAGTTGCAGCAAGATGTGAAGAAGTTTGTATAGAGTTGCAGAGTATGTCAGATGGCGAAAGGAGTGAAGCAGAATACAGGGTTGTATTAGCCATTACCTGTACCAGAGAAGCTTTGGGAGGATATCAGCATGGACTTTGTTCTTGGTTTACCGAGGACTCAGCGGGGACATGATTCAATTTTTGTGGTGGTTGACAGATTTTCAAAGATGGCACATTTCATTCCCTGCAAGAAGACTAATGATGTTGTTCATGTAGCAGGATTGTTTTTCAGAGAAGTGGTGAGACTACATGGTTTTCCAAAGACCATAGTTTCAGATCGAGATACTAAGTTTGTTGGATATTTCTGGTGTACATTGTGGAAGAAGTTGAAGATGGATTTGAAGTTCAGTTCATCACATCACCCACAGACTGATGGATAGACAGAGGTGGTGAATAGGAGTTTGGGAAATTTGCTGAGATGTTTGGTTGGAGATAAGCCAACAGGATGGGATTTGATTTTACCACAGGCAGAATTCGCATACAATAATTCTGTCAACAGGAGCACTGGTAAATCACCATTCCAGATTATATATGGAAGTAGTCCAAGAAATGCATCTGAATTAAGGAAGATAGATAAAGGAGAAATAAGTAGTGCTGAAGCTGAGGATTTTGTAGAACATTTGAAGAACATCCATGGGGAGGTGAGGAAGCATATTACCAAGATGAACGCACAGTATAAGGCTAAGGCAGATGAGAAAAGGAGGCATAAGGAATTTCAGGTTGGAGATGAAGTCATGGTTCATTTGCGGAAGGAGCGGTTTCCGGTTGGTACATATAACAAGTTGAAAATGAAGAAGTTTGAGCCATGTAAGATACTAAAGAAGCATGATTCAGGAAATGCATATGAGGTAGAATTGCCTAGTGAGCTGAATATTTCACTAGTGTTTAACATTTTAGATTTGACAGAGTATCACGAAGGAGGTGTTGAGGATGAGGTTGCAGCAGCACAGTGGAGTATTCCAGTAACCAGTTCAGATATCAAGGAGATTGAAGACATACTGGACAGTCATGTTGGCAGAAGCACAAGGAACAGGACATATGAAGAGTATTTGGTCAAATGGAAAGGATGACCTATTGAAGATTCCTGATGGCTAACAAAGGAGGAGGTTAACCGTCTTGGTTTTCCTCTGCACACCTAAGTCGTGACAGGGTCACTTCTCAAATTACCCTGGGTGTCTGATGCAGGAGCATCCTGGGTGTAAGAGCAATCTTGCATCACCCAAAAATATTTCTATTTTTATATTCAATAAGGGCTATTTTGTGCAGAGCTGCTATTTATGGAAAGTTACTATTTTTGGTAATTTTTGTATGTGCTTAGAATGATCTGATTTCTTTCTTGGAGGTTCATTTTGGTCATATAAGTCTGCCAGCAAAGTTTCATGGCTAGATCAAGTGTAGTTTTGAAGATATTGAAGATTTTCGGTATTGGCAGCAGGGTACAGAAACTTCAAACTCAGTTTTGAAGGCTTTAGAGGCCCCGGATGAGGTCAAAAATTTGGGTGATGGGCACTTGCGCGGGTCAAGCTTGTAGAGCGCTTCGTGGCATTTTTGAAATGGGGTTATAATAGTCAATCGGGTCAACTGGTGATGACTTATGATCTCCGGAAGTCGGGTCACCTGAAATGGCAGAAAATAATTTTCCTTCAAAATTTTTGTTCGGGTTTCAAAATTTATTTTGAGCCGACTTTGATGTAATAAATTGAAAAATAAAATAATTCTAAGTTTGGTCGGCCCTTATTGGCTAAAATTCTGGAACCTTCCCAGGCGGTGGAAAATTGCCTATATAAGGAAGGCTGTATTATTGTCTTAGGCAGTTCAGAATAGTTCTGGGTAATAGTTCGAGGCTTTGTCCTACAAAATATTGTAAGGGAATGCCCATGTGGCTTTGCATATTGTAATTCTGAAAGTTTGTAATTCCACATTTGTGGAGATAATAAGAAGCCAATTTTTCTGTTCTTGCATATTATTGTTGTTGTTTCTCTTTTTCTATTATGTGTTTATGGTATTAAGGGGAGCACCCTTCATCAGGGTCCTAAGGTGTCATAGGATACATCAATTTTTTTTAGGAGTATTAAGGATTGCTAAGGGTTCCTAAGCATCTTAAGAGGTCCTAAGGGGTCCTAATATACACTGATGGGTTATAGGATCTCTTAAGTGGTCCTAAATGTTCCTAAGATACATTAATAGGTCTTAGGATATCTTAGGAGGTCCTATATCACCTAAGGGATCATAAGGTGTCCTCATAAATGTAAAAAATGCATCCTAGGATACATTAGTGTGTTTCAGGATGCATTAATTGGTCCTAAGGGGTCCTAAGATAAATTAATGTTTCATAAGAGTCTTAAGAGGTGATAATAGGTCATGGGTGTCTTAAGAGGTCCTAAGGGATGCAAGGATACACTAATGGATCCTAGGATATTTTAAGTTCTTCTAAAGGGTCTTACAATATATTAATTAGTCCTAAGATGTCTTAAGATATTCTATGGTATCCTTGTACATGTTAATGAGTCCTAGGATATATTAATTGGTTTCGAGATACATTAATGGGTCCTAAGGGTCCTAGGATACATTAATATTTTTCAAGAGTCTTAAATGGCGCTAAGGGGTCCTATGTGTCTTAGGAGGCCCTAAGGGGTCCTAGGATACACAAATCGGTCCTATGATATATAAAGTGGTCATGAACAGACCTAACATACATTAATGGGTCCTAGGATGTCTTAAGGGTTTTAGTATATCCTAGGGGATCTTAAGGTCTCCTCACACATGTATTAATGCATCTTAGAATCTCTCTCTCTCTCTCTCTCTCTCTCTCTCTCTCTCTCTCTCTCTCTTAGATATATGTAGTATGGGATGGATTTGGTTCGCTTAAATAAAAATATATCTAATGATATAGGAATGATTTGGTTTACTAAAATGAAAATATATCTAAAGATATATTAAAATAAAGGGGTATGTGTAGGATCATGGTATGTCAAAAAGTGGCGATGTGAAAAAGAAACCCTGATTGATAGACTCTTTGAAAAACAAATATAATTTTTAAATAATATAACATTTTTAAAATCTGAAATATACATCACATTCTATTCATCACCTAATACAATAATAATAAACAATTATTTCAATTTGATGAAGTTTAGACTAAGTTAAGGTAGTCAGACATGAGAGTTTTTATATTCAGGAAAATTTGTAGCAAAAAAATCATAATTAATTATTTACTTGGAAAAAAAATACAAAAAAATATACATCACATCCAGACATGAGTGTACTACTTTTATCTAGAATATTATAAAAAAAATATTATCATTTGATTTTGTTTAATGTGGTCAGACATACACCTACTTGTTATCTTTCTAGTGCTGATTGATAGACTTATTGAAAAATAGTTATAACTTTCAAATTGTATAACATTTTTGAAATCCAAAACATGTGTCAAATTCTATGATTTTCCTACTACAAGAAAAAAATTTCAATTTGATAAATTTTCGATTAAGTTAACATGGCCAGACACGAGAGTTTTTGTATTTTGGAAAAGTTGTAGAATCAAAATCATAATTACTTATTTACTTTGAAATAAATTACAAAAAAATATGTGTCACATCTGAACATGAGTCTACTAATATATATAAATTTGTAAAAAAAATTTATCATTTGATTGTGTTTAAGGTGGTCAAACATACACCTACTTCTTATTTTTTCCTTAAATTTTTGTACTACTACATTGAAATTTGAAAATTTCAACATATAGAATAATTGTTTTTCAAAAAAGGCCTAGTATCTTAGAAACTAAATTCAATTTTATAGAGATTCTCTTCATACATATTTTTGATATAATATTTATAACTTACATTCAATTTTTTATGTCAACTTGCCTAAACTCGATTTTCTAAATTTTCATTGCCACTTAAGGGCCTAGTTTGGCATACCATGATCTTGCACACACCCAAAGAGGAAATGAGGGTGGGAGCTAGAGGTAGAGGTAGATAGATAAAGATGGAAGGAGAGATAGATAGAGGTAGCTAGAGAGACTGAGAGGGGAGAAGGAGAAGTGTATACAGATATTTAAAGGGATTAGAGAGAGAGGTTATATTTAGAGTAGAGGGGGGAGGATGTACGGATGGACAATTAGTGGGAAACTTATATAATGAATGGAAAAGATAAAGGAATGAAGAGAGAAAGTGGTATAAAGACAAGCCTAGATCTTAGGGGAGAGATAGTGAGGTGGAGGAAGTACTCTTAAAGAGGTAGAAAATAAATGTAAATCTTGAAAGCAATATGCAGAAGGAGGGTTGAGGGATACACATAGATATATTAATAAAGATAGATGTATAAAGAGGGACAAAAGGATGGGGAGGGACCAAGGGTGAGATGAAATGATCTAGGATTAAATCTTGGGGTCAAGGGGAAGAGAGAGATGATGATGCTAATTAGTAATGATTAACTTAATGGTTCAATTTTTGAGATGATTGTTACAAAATAGATAATGGAAAAGGGAGTTTAGAAGAAAAATCTTGTAAGCATTTAATATTTTAAATATTCAAAAGATAATATTAAATTAATTATAATAATCATTTTATGTATGATATTAAAACACTAACAATTTCATTGTGTAGAGATTCAAATCAACTTTATAGTTCCTATACAAAATTAAAATTCTAATAAAAAATGTAAAGTTTGCCCATTTTACTAAAATGTGTCTTTTTTTTAATAATTTTTTTCAAAATGGCTATCCGATATGGATTAGATATCAGATATATAGAGGGTATCCAATTTCTTTGACATTATATTTCCCCCCCTTTTTATCTTTTAGATTGTTATGGGAACTGGCTTGGCGATGCCAAACCTAGAGAGTCAACCCAAAAAATGTGTTTATGAGATTTCCTTGCATTTTTAAACTTTGACCATGTATAATTGACGACTCTTTTTAATCTTAAATTGATGAAATGAAAAGAGTTTCTTAATAATATTCTAAAATTTCCATCAATATAAATCTTTTCTAGTTTTGAGTTTAATAAATAATTATTATTCATTTTCTAATTGGATTACATCCAAAGTTGTGATTAATAGGTTGATTGAAAAATGTCTATAACTTTCAAATGATATACTAGTTTTTAAATCTAAAACATGCATCACATTCTATTCTTCACATACTATAAGAAAAATAATTTTTTTTTTAAAAGTTATGGTGGTTAGACATACGTGTTTTTATACTATAAAAAAGTTGTAGTAAAAAAATCATAATTAATTATTTATTTGGAAAAAAATTAGAAAAAAAATGTTTGCCACATCTTAACATGAATTTTACTTATATATAGAGCCCTATAAAAATACATTATCATTTGATTGCACAGCTAGGGTGGTGAGACATACACCTACTTATATTTTTGTTTAAATTTATATAATACTGCATTAAAATTCAGATTTTTCACCACACAAATTTTTTTTCTCAAAAAAAAATAGTATCATAGAAACTAAATTCAATTTCATAAAGATTCTAGTGTTACATATTTTTGATACAAAATTTATAACCTATTGAAATTTTCATGTCAAGTTAGCTAAGTCTATTTTTCCAAAATTTCATTAGCACTTAAGGGCCTACTTTGGCCCCTAATAATACTGCACATACACAAAAGGTATGTAGTAAAGTATACATCCTAACATTGTGAAAGCATTAATTTCCTTTCTATCTTAGAGATCTAAGGTCAAGAATAAAGCATGAAAAATTTCAAGCACCTTCATGAGCCATCCAACATTTTTTATGTTATAAAATTCATCCAGCCTCCTCTACTAACATTAAACTTATTTCCTTTATACAATATTATTTTATTTTTAAGATTAATGCCTCAATAAAGGCTTGACTAAGGAAAACCAATTTCATTCAAAAAATTTCTTGATTTATGTGTGGAGGTGAGAAATATATAAGATTCAAATTTAGATCCCAAAAGTCTAAAATATATGCTTTAGATCCTAGGACTATACATCACTTTTTGGTAGAACAAGGTCAAGTCTCAAGTATAGGGGTGAGTCTAGTCACCATTGTCTATCCTAGTTACCCCTATAACACAGATTTCACTACAACTTCTAGCATGAGTTAGTGACTTAGTCTTCTTCTCAGATTTAGTTTCATAATTTTCATATCAGTATGGTTGTTGTCTATTACTCATATGTATCCTCCATGATTTCTAATGCATTATAGTTTCCTCTTCTCCTTCCAAGTTGTATCAATAATTGCAAGTGCATTGGTAGATGAAAGGAAATCACATTCAATAGTTTAGTCCATCTTGAGCCTAGCGGGTATTTTTCCCATTTCCAATGTACTAGAGATAAACCAATGAATTTTGGTATGTAATGTTTCATACTTTGTTTGGTCATCCTAGTGAAAACTTATCCCATATCCCCTCATCCATTTTTAATTTGTTATATTTTAAAATTATACTAACCTCCAATGATCATATTGAGACATCTAGACTATTGGAAATTTGGTGAGACCCTAACACCAACATATTTAATAATGGGTATAAATTTGTGGCTCAAGGGTACCCTAGGCACCATTAACCTTTTCAAACTATAAAATCAAGTGTACACAATCCAAGCTAATACTTAACATCACTATTTGAAGACATGACATCATATTTTTAGAATTTTAATCTAAATTAAGATTGGATAAGAGTTAGTCAACCACAAACTATGGAAACGGAGAAAAATATTTTGTAAATTATACAAAGTTATAATTTATGATAGTAAAACTATAAAATAGGCTTTTTGATACAATACTATTTGAATGTGTTGACTCAATAACATAACATGACAAGACATAAAGGATATCAATGAGAAAAATATGGTTGCATGAAGACTTTTGTAACTTGCCACTCCATAATGCTTGGAAGTAAAGAGTACTTGAAGGATAAAGTGTAATGAAATATCACCTTGAATGCTTGATGACTGTTTGATGTTGAATGAAAATTCAATGATGTAAAAATAAATTAAAATAAGGCTCTTATACAGGATTTTCAAGGTATTTTGTCAATTAATTTGAACTCTAGTGGTCATATTGAGACATCAAGATTGAGGAATGATTTGCAAGAACCTTTTACTAATATATTTGAAATTAGGTTTGAATTGGTGTTTCAATAAAGCCCCAAGTACTATTAACCTAGTCAAGGGTTCATTCGACATTATTGACATGCCAAAATAGAAAAATCAAGTTGAAAATTAGTTGAAAATAGTTCAATACAACACTTCAAATCACCATGAAAATAATTGACATTATATTTTTATTATTTTGGGTAGGAATATTCCTAGATAAGAGCTAGGAGACCACACTCTAAGGAAAATACCTAATATAGTGTAAAATATATGTTAAAATTTATAATGCTAAGAAACCATGCACTAAGGTAAGGACATGGATTATGGGAATAGTAGTTGTAGTACATTAAGTGTGCAAAAGTTTATGAATAGGTGAATGTAATAAGTTAATAGAAATGACTAATTACCAAATTAGGCACTATGTATGCATTAGACACAACTAGTAAACACAATCTAAAATTAGTATAAAATTATAAATAAATAATATTTACCACACACATACACATACACATACACATACACATACACATGGACATGCACATACACATGGACATGCACATGCACAAGAAAATAAATAGAAAAATTATAAGAGAAAACTAATGGAAAGAATAGAAACACTTTCTTTCTATTATCCTCAATGAAATGATGTTACAATATTTAGAAAAAAAATTCTACATCCACATGGGAATTTTCATTACAATAATATGCAAGATAGAGCCACAATCTACCCTTCTAGAGATAAACCCTAAATATCCCCTTCATCCCTATATAAGTAGCACAACTAATGGCCCCCGAATATTCTAGAAACTGAATGGTTCAGGAGAACCTTTGTTTTTTCCTTTTTTTTTAAGCCATCTTTGGCATGTGTTGATTTCCCTAAGGTCATGTTGACCAAGTTTTGAAATCCACTAGGGATTTGGAGTCCTTCTAGGTCCTAGGTTCTATATGGAAGACTATAGTCTTTTAGTCTTTCTTTTGGAAAATCAAGAAAAATGATGTCAAGGTGATGTCATGAGGTTTAGAGCATGTAAAATCAGTTCTAGAGTCTAGGAGTGGTCTAGTACTCCATGGGATCTTCCCAAAGTCCCTAGGAAGCAAGATTTTAAAAGTTGTCACATTTTTTGTAAAAGTTGCTTAGCAACTTTTGAAACTTTTAAAAGTTGCTCTGTGCATGTTAGCATTAAGGCCCTAATCATCTTATGAGGCCTCTAAACCTCCCCTAAACCTAATTTAGGGCTATATATGTGAACCTTAGCTCAAATCCTAAGGTTGGAGAATCTATTATACGAAGAACAAGTTCTGGAAGTATGCACAATATTTGGATTTATTTGTATTTCAGTAAACAGTGAATTAATGTATGGAGTTATGAATTAGATTTTGGCCAATGGAGAATGTTAGCTGTTTGTTTGTGTGTGTGTCCTTACTTTCAAGTTATACAATTATTTTAGGTTTCCTTATTCATTTCCTTGCATTAGTTTAATTCTTTGCATTATCTCTATTCACAAGTTTATGCCGAGAGAGTAGTAAACATGGCGACCTAACTCACTATCCCACTATTCATTTTGTAAGTCCTTTTGAGGATAGTGAGTAGGCTCCATTATTGTACCATATGTAGAAGGAGGGGCCCTGGAAAGAATTCTCTATTTTTTTTATAGTCAAGCCCTAGATCAGCCATAATGAGCCCGGCTAGGAAGGACTGAAACAAGAAGAAGAATGTGTTGCAGAGGTGGAATGGGAAGTATGGTTTGGTGATTAGAGACCTTATGTATGGTCATTAAAAATATCTTTATGCAAGTAGAAGGTGTGATCGATCCTTTTGATCACCCAAAAGCAAGAGACACTTCATGAAATCAGTGAAGGCCCTAAACCCTACCAATATCACCTATTTCTTGTTAGGAGATTGTACGGCCTAGAGAAACCCTATAACCTCAAAAATAATTGAGCGGTTTCCTAATTTTTTAAGAATCCACAATTATTTTTCTAGGTCTTTTGGAAGAAAATAGGTGAAAGACCCTAGTTTCTCGAATAGGAGGCCTAATTGGGGCTCTTCCTTGTAGCCCTAAATAAAGAAGGAAGTGTGAGATCGGTAAGGGAGATTGGTGAAGTGGGAGTTGAAACACATAAAATGGAACCAAATAATACATTTTATAGCACCTTGAAGCCTCTTCAAGCTCCTAAACTCATTTGGAGGTAGTAAGCCATTATCCTAGCTTAAGGGTCAGTGTAACCATGAAAGGAGTGAGTACCAAGAATTTATTTGTCTTGGTTGGATTGTATGGTAGCTTGGTTGGGGTTAAAGAATACAGGATTGAGCCTTTGATGGTATCCTATAGGCTAGTTGTGTTAGTTGGGACACTTGAGGGTCACTAGGTAGACCTAGGCAAGGACTAGTGATTGACTCTTCACAACCTCCCTATCAAATTCCTATCAGAGCCCCAAAATTTTTTGGGATTTCATAGTGAATGTTGGAATATAAATCTAGTGGGTCTTAAAACATGGTGAGTAATGTGGA
Organism: Chamaecyparis obtusa; assembly: GCA_027943335.1. NCBI lineage: Eukaryota > Viridiplantae > Streptophyta > Pinopsida > Cupressales > Cupressaceae > Chamaecyparis > Chamaecyparis obtusa. The sequence goes on from BSBK01005465.1 coordinate 137,739, forward strand.
GTTAGCCAATAAATTTGAGGACCAAGAATAAGACAATAGGTTGTTAAGGGAAAGGATAGCCCAATTGTAATAAGTATTGGAGGAAGTGCAAATGAAGACTAAAGAAGTTAGTGATAAATTAGATTAGAGAGAGGAAAAGGACAAGGAAATCCCTAAGGAGGACAAGACTCTAGATCAAAACCCTATGTTACATGAAGAGCCACTCTTGAAAGCCTTGAAGGCCATGAGTGGGAAAGCTCTAGAAGGTATACCATTATTCAATGGGAAAATGGAGGAAGATCTAGTCATGGACTAGATAGAGGGCATGGAAAAACATTTTGAATGTGATGGGGTCACCGAGGCACAAAAGATAAGAGTGGCCAAATATAGGCTTAGAGGCTCTACCTTAACACGGTGGAGGTTTATTCAAACTGAGAGAGAAAAGGAAGGCATGAATCCAATCACTACTTGGAAGGGCATGGGGAGAAAAACAAGAGAGGCCTATATGCCAGATGATTATGAGATTCAAATACATAAAAAGAAGCAAAGTTTAAGACAAAGGGACCTTGATGTGAATTCCTATATAGAGGAATTTGAAAAGCTTTGTATGACCTCCAATGTATCATAAGATGAAATCATCAAAGTAGCCAGATACTTAAATGGCTTGAAGTGGAGTATTCAAGAAGAGATGACTCTTCTCAATCCCAAGATAGTACACTAGTGTTACCAACTAGCCATGAAGATTGAAGACAAGAGTAGAAGGAAAAAAGATCAAACCTTAAAGAGTAGAGGTAGAGGAAGAGACCAAAGGGGACATAGAGGAAGTTGTCAAGGTAGAGGGACTGATCAAATAAGTTAGGGAGAGTCCAAACCTACATAACATAGTGGTGAATAATCTTATAGAGGGAATAATAGTAGAGGTAGAGGCAACCAAGGAGGCTCCAATAGAGGTAGAAGTGTAGGCAGGGGTAGTTCATATTATGCTAGCATGAAATGATACAACTGTGGGTACGTGGGACATGCATCTTATAGGTGCCCAGATAAGGAATCTTCTTAAAATATAGAGAAGAAAGTATCCTACACTCAAGAAGACACTTCAAGTGTCAAGTCACTAGAGGTTAGCCATATTAAATCAGAAATGGATGAGAACCTCATGTCTAGGAGAGTTCTTATTAGACAGCTAGCAAAGGAAGAACCAAAGCAGAAGAGAGAACTCTTTAGAGTGAAATTTAAAGTCATGGGGAAGATTTGTAAGGTGATTGTAGACTCTGATTCTACATAAAACATCAAAGTAGAAGAGGTAGTTAAGAAGCTCAATCTTCCCAAGGTACCTCACACCAATCCTTAAGAAGTAACATGGCTAAATAAAGGACAAAGTGTCCTAGTAAATGAAAAAGCATTGATTGAGTTTTCTATTGGTGGGTACAAAGATAAGTTATTGTGTGATTTTCTACCCATGGATGCATGTCACCTATTATTAGGAAGGCCATGGAAGTTTGACAAAGAAGTCATCTACAATGGAAAGGACAACACTAGCACCTTCAAGAAGGATGGGAAAACATTCAAATTGTAATATTTTCTAGAGGAAGAGGGGGATAAGGACAAGAATCCTAGTGTGTTGTTGAGAAATGGGAAGGAGATGTTGCATGCACTCTAAGAAATGGACAGTGAAGGATATGTCATAGTAGTGAAGCCTAAAGAAGAGGAGAAGCCCACTCAAGAACCACTACCAAAGGAGATTGAAGGGTTACTTGGTAAGTACAAGGACATTGTAAGTGATGAGACACCAAAAAATCTAACACCAAAGAGGTCAATAAGTTATCAAATTGACTTCATACCAGGGGCCTCATTGCCAAACAAGGAAGCATACAAGCTCACACAAGAGAAGAACCAAGAGGTGGCTAGACAAGTTCAAGAATTGCTTGATCAAGGGCTCATTAAGAAGAGCATTAGACCATGTGTAGTACCAGTGGTCTTAGAATCAAAGAAAGGAGGCAAATGGAGGCTTTGCACTGATTCAAGAGCCATTAACAGGATAAAAATTAGGTATAGGTTTCCCATACTTTCAATTGTAGATTTTATGGATTGTTTAGGAGGATCAAAATACTTCACCAAACTAGATCTTAAGAGTGGTTACCACCAGATTAGAATAAAGGATGGAGATGAGTGGAAGACAGCCTTTAAGAGTACAAAAGGGCTATATGAGTGGCTTGTAATGCCATTTAGGCTTACTAAATCCCCTAGCACATTCATGAGATTGATGAATGAAGTTCTAAAGGAACACATAGGAATATTTGTGATGGTATATCTTGATGATATACTTATCTTTAGCAAGACAAAAGAAGAGAACTTGACACATTTGGAGATTGTACTCAAGAGACTTAATGAGGAGTAGTTGGAAATCAACCTAGAGAAATGTGAGTTCCTCAAGAAAGAGATGGTTTATTTGGGGTTTGGGATATCCAAAGGTCAACTAAAAATGGACCCAAGCAAGGTGGAAGCTATTAAAAATTGGTCTACACCAACCACAAGGACATAAGTAAGAAGTCTTCATGGCCTTGTTCAATTTAATAGGAAGTTCATAAGGAACTTTAGTGGCATATGTGAACCAGTCCTAAACACCATAAAGAATGGAGTGAAGACCAAGTTTAGGTGGACACTATAAGCCAACAAGGCATTTGAGAAGTTGAAACAAAAATTGGAAACACAACCCATTCTCCTACTACCTATTTTTGACAAACTTTTTGCCTTGGAGTGTGAAACAAGTGGCATAGCAGTGGGAGGAGTGTTGAATCAAGAAGATAGGCCCATAGCCTTCTTTAGTGAGAATATTAATGAGGCTAAGAGGAAGTATTCAGTATATGACTTGGATTTATATGCATTAGTTCAGTCACTTAGGAAGTGGAGGCATTACCTCCTTCCTAAAGAGTTTGTGGTGTTTACAGATAATCAGGTACTTAGCTACATAAACACACAAGAGAAGTTGAGTAATAGGTACTTGAAGTGGATGGAGTACCTACAAGACTTTACATTCACTATCAAAAACAAGAAAGGACACTTAAATAAGGTGTCAGATGCACTAAGTAGAATAATACTGATAGTGCAAGAAGTTCAATTGCAAAGTATTGGCATTGAAAGTTTCAAGGAACTCTATGGTGAAGATGAAGACTTCTCTGAAGCATATAAGGTATGTTCTAATTTTGAGAATCATTTTCATAGCCTATTCTTGGAGTATACCTTACAAAGTGGACTTTTCTTCAAGGGAAACTAGTTATGTGTTCCCAAAGGCTCAATGAGAGAAAATCTCATTAAGGAGAATCACAATGGATGTTTAAGTGGACACTTGGGTATCAACAAAATAATGGAGTTGGTACAAATATTTTACTATTGGCCCAAGTTTCCAAGAGATGTTAGAAGATATGTGGAACAATGTGTGGTTTGCATGAAAACCAAAGGGGGAGCCAATAATGTAGGTTTTTATCAACCTTTTCCCATTCCCAATAGGCCATGAGAATGTATTAGCATGGATTTTGTTGTAGGTCTCCCTAAGACCAAAACAAGGCTAGATAGTGTCTATGTAGTAGTAGATAGATTTAGTAAAATTAGTAATTTCATTCCTTGTAGGACCATTCATGATGTAAGTTACATAGCCCATCTCTTCTTTAAGGAGATTGTCAGGATACATGGTTTACCCTTAAGCATTGTATCTGACAGGGATGTCAAGTTTATGAGTCTTTTTTGGAAGACTCTATGGAGGAGACTAGGCACAAATTTGTCTTTTGGGTCAACTTACCATCCCCAAATAGATGGTCAAATTGAAGTGATAAACACAGTGTTAAGCAACCTACTTAGATGCCTCACCAAGGAATATGGACAAACATGGGATATGATCATTCCTCAAGCTGAGTAATCCTATAATGACAACATAAATAGGACCATAGGAAGAAGCCCATTTGAGATAGTGTATGGGATACATCCAAGAGGAGTGTGTGAGCCCAAAGACCTAGGAGCTATGGAAAATATGAGTGGCCATGTAGAGGACTTTTCTCTGACTATGAAGGAGGTATAGGAGAAAGTGAAGAAGACTATCATAGAGGCAACTCACAAATTGAAGGCTAGAGTGGATATATCAAGGAAAGACATACAGTTTGCAGTTGGAGACTATGTTACGGTGCATCTTAACAAATCAAGATTACAGAAGGGAATGCAAAATAAGTTGCAGATGGAGAGAGTGGGACCTTTTAAGGTGTTAGCCAAATATGGGAACAATGCATACAAGGTGGAGCTACCAACAAATTTGAGCATTTCACTAGTATTCAATGTATTAGATTTGATTAAATTTAAGGGGCCATTGTCAAAGATCAACCAGAACAGTGAGGAAATATTGAATGACATCAGTACTATAGTCTTACCTCCCATAGCCAAGCCACAAGCTAAGAGGATACTTGAATCCAAGGTGAAGAAAAAAACCAGGCATAGATTCTACATGGAGCACCTCATCAAGTGGAAGGAGCACCCTGAATCTAAAGCAACATGGGTAGAAGAAGTTGACTTTAAAAAGTCTAGCATCAATCCTTTTATCTTATCCTCTACTATTCCTTGAAGTATTTTTGTGTAGAAGGGGACTATGGTGCAGGAGCACCTTTGTTTTTTCTTTGTTTTGTAAACCATCTTTCGCATGTGTTGATTTCCCTAAGGTCATGATGACCAAGTTGTGAAATCCATTAGGGATTTGGAGTCCTTCTAGGTCCTAGGTTCTATATGGAACACAATAGTCTTTTAGTCTTTCTCTTGGAAAATGAAGATAAATGATGTCAAGATGATGTCATGAGGTTTAGAGCATGTGAAATCAGTTCTGGAGTCTAGGTGTGGTCTAGTACTCCATGGGATCTTCCGAAAGTCCCTAGGAAGAAAGATTTAAAAAGTTGTCACATTTGTTGTAAAAGTTGCTTAGCAACATTTTCAACTTTTAAAAGTTGCTCGGTACATGTTATCCTTAAGGCCCTAATTGGATTATGAGGGATCTAAAAATAACCTAAACCTAATGTGGGGATATAAATGTGAACCTTGGCTCAAATTCCAAGGTTGGGGAAACTATTGTATGGTGAAAAAGTTTTGGAAGTGTGCACAGTATTTGGATTTGTTTGTATTTTAGTAAATAATGAATTAATGTATGGACTTATGAGTTAGATTTGGGCCAATGAAGAATTTTATATTTTAGTGTGTGTGCTTAATTTCAAGTTGTACAATTTTTTTTGGCTTCCTTATTTATTTCCTTGCATTAGTTTAATTCTTTGCATTATCTTTGCTCACTGGTTTATACAAGGAGAGTTGTAAACATGGGGACCTAACTCGCTATCCCACCTTTCATTCTATACGGCCTTTTGGGGATAGTGATTAGGATCCATGAGTGTACCATATGTAGAATGACAGGCCCTAAAAATCATGCTATGTATTTTTATAGTCAATCCCTAGGTGAGCCATGGTGAGCTCGACTAGGAAGGGCTGAAACAAGAAGAAGAATGTGTTCCATAGGTGGAATGGGAAGTGTGGTTTGGTGATTCAAGACCTTAGGTATGGTCATTAAAAATATCTTTATGCAAGGATAAGGTGTGATTAATCCTTTTCATCATGAAAAATAAAGAGACACTTCATGCAACTAGTGAAGACCCTAAACCCTACCAAAATTACCTATTTTTGGTAAGGGGATTGTACGGCTTGGAGAAACCCTATAAAATCCTAAATCCTTGAGAGGTTTCCTAATGTTCCAAGAATCCACAATTATTTTTCCAAGTCTTTTGGAAGAAATAGGTGTAAGACCCTATTTTCTCAGAGAGGAGACCTAATTGGGGCTCTTCCTTGTAGCCCTAAATAAAGAAGTGTGAGATCAGTAAGGGAGAATCATGAACAAGGGAGTTGAAATACATCAAATGGAACCAAATAAGACATTTTTCAACACCTCCACACCTTTGAAAGTTCCTAAACTCATTTGGAGGTGGTAAGCCCTTATCCTAGCTTAAGGGTTAGTGTAAGCAAGAAAGGAGTGAGCACCAAGAATTTCTTTCTCTTGGTTGGATTGTAATGGTAGCTTTGTTGGGGTTGAAGACTAGGGGATTGAGCCTTTGAGGGTAGCCTATAGGCCAGTTGTGTCAGTTGGGACACTTGAGGGTCACTAGGTAGACCAAGGCAAGGGCTAGTGATTAGCTCTTCCCAACCTCCCTAGCACTAAAAAATTACCAATTTTTTTTCCAGCGGTTCAATTTCCCACCTTAAGTGTATTTTCTTTCTATTTTTCTCTTGTATTAAAACTAGTCTCAAAGGAACAACTTCTGAAAACCATAACTTGTGAACTATTGATTTGATTGGCTATTATAGCCCCATTTCAGAAATGGCACAAAGCGTTCTGTGCTTAAGGCTCACAAAAATTTAGAGAATCAAAGTTTTACCGCTTTTGGATCCTCTAAAGCCTTCAAAATTGAGTTCAATTTTTTTGTACCACCCCGCCAAAATAGAAATTGGAATAACTTCAAAACCAAGCTTGATCATCCATGAAACTTTACCACTAGGACAATATATCAAAACTGAACCTCAAGAGAATTAAATGGAACAATTCACTCTCAAATGAAAATTCTACTAAAAATAATAACCCTTTCCAAAGAGAGTCCTTATTGAAACTAGACATTTTTTTTTTGATGTAAGATTTATCTTATATCATGGATGGTCCTGCATTAGACACCTAGGGTAATTTGAGAAGTGACCTTACTGAATCTTAGGAATTAAGAGGAAAAAAATGATGGTCAAACTCTTTCTTTGATAGCTATGATGCATCTTTAACAGGTTGTCCCTTCCATTTGACTAGATACTCTTCATATTTCCTTTTCCTTGTGCTTCTATCAACATGACTATCCAAGATGTCTTTTATCTCCTCTATTACTGAAGTTGGTGTTGGAATATTCCACTTTTCTTCTATTATATAATCTCCAATACTTAATGATACTCTATTAAATCTAAAATATTAAACACAGGTGAAATATTGATTTCATAGGGAAATTCTTACTTCATAAGCATTTCCTAAATCATCCTTCTGCAAGATTTTACATGGTCCAAATTTATTCATCTTAAATTGTTGTATGTTCCCACTAGAAATTTCTATTTTCTCAAAAGAACCATAACTTCATCTCCAATTTGAAAATCCTTGTCTCCTTTTCTAATATTCCTTAGCCTTGTACTGTATATTCATTTTATTAATATGATTCCTCACTTCTTTATGCAAATTATTCAAGTATTTTTCAAAGTTATAAACTTCAACACTACTCTTTTCTCCATTGTCCAACTTTCTTAATTCTAAACTATTTCTAGTAATATTTTCATATACAATCTAAAATGATGATTTACTAGTGCTCCTATTAAAAAAGTTATTGTATGCAAATTTTGCCTTTGGTAAAATCAAATCCCACCCCTTTGGTTTATCTCCAACTAAGCATCTCAATAGATTTCCAAAAATCCTTTTCACCACTTCTTTCTATCATTCAATCTGGTGATGTTGTGCTGAGATAAACCTCAAATAAGTTTTCAAACTTTTCCACAATCTCCTCTAAAAATAACCCACAAACTTATTGTGTCAATCTGAAAATATGCTCTTTGTTAAAGATAATGTAGTCTTACCTCTGCTCTTAAAAATAATTCAACCACATGAACAACATCATTAGTCTTTCTACAAGGAATGAAATGTACAATCTTCAAGAACCTCTCTACAACCAAAAAAATGGAATCATGCACTCTCTGAGTCTTCTATAAACCAAGAACAAATTCCATACTAATATCCTGCTCTGGCCTATCTAGTACAGGTAATGTCTAATATAACCTTGTCTTCTACTTGGTTCATTTTTCCATTCTAACATATTCAACAAATCTACACAAACTTCTTAACATCTTTTTGGCCAATAATTGTGCTAAAAAACCTGAGCAATAGTTTTATCTCAACCAAAGTACCTAGTCGATTGTCCACTATTTTTTCCTATCACATTATCATCCTCTCATTGTTGCACATGCTGCACATACTTTTTTGTACAATGAAGGATGATCCACCTTTGGTGGACATGTTATTACACCTTATCTATTTGATAGGTTATCATTTACATCTCTCCTAGTTATCATGCATCACCTATATATTCAGGCAAATCTACATTGTACTTAATTGAATTTGTATATATTTCATTATTGATCAATATTGAATCAATAAATTCATCATATCATATTTTTCTCTCTTATGATATCAAATGAGCTTTTAGATATTGGCATTTTCATTCTTTACCTTAGGCAAATTATTACATGGTATCAGAGCCATAAGAGTGTCATTGTATACCCTATTTTGAGAGAATTTTGTTGCATGTCAAAATCAGAGCTTTCTAGCACAAATTAGAGGTTGGCATCACATTGAGAAGGTCCCAAAACCCCTAAATTAAATTTTATTTCATCCAAATTAGTCACCTAAAGCCAAATCTAGATCCATTTGAACTTCGAAAGTGTTGTAGTGGTGATTCACAAAAAACAATTTCAGAGGCAATTTTCAAACAACGATATCTCAGTCATCCAGATTCCTTTTTTTGAGAAAAGATTTTTTTATTTGGGGTAGAATTTGGCAATCTACACAATGGTTGAAGTGTTTTCTTATATTTGTTCTTGATATCTTCTAAAACTCACAAATCCCAAATTGTGCAACTTTAGAGGGTTTGTTTGGATTGATATGGACACATTTTGAGGTGCATTTTTTTTTAAAGTGCATGATTTTTTGTCTACTTTCTAGATCTGGTATCAGATTGGAAAGATTTTGAGTCAACATAGTAATTTTAGCATTTGGTCTATTTTAGCCTATATTTAGCACTTGTAATTCATTATATCCTTTAGTGATCTTACATCATGATTGTGTGAGTTTGTTATTGCTTCATTTATTTTTTGTAATCATCAAAATCAAAGGTCCATTTCGGTCCATTTTGGAAAGTGGAAATTGTATACACATTATATATAAAGTGCCAAAATTATCTATTTTGGGGGGATTCTTTGATTGAATGATTTGGGGGGGTGTCTTGTGTGATTGTGCCTCCTTGTCTCTTTTTCAAGTTTCATTTTGCATTATGGTTGTTTTAATTGACTTGGAGAAAGGGAACTATAAGTAATGGACTGATCTCATTCTCACTCATCTTAGTGAGTATAATATATTTCCATATTTATATATGAAATAAATTCCTTGTCCTGGAAATCCTTTCCACTGGGACTCTTGGGAAAAATTTCTCAAAGTTATTAATTTCAACATGTATGAAGATGTTATGGAATCCCTTTGTAGAAATAACTAGAATACAATTCATGATGTTTGGATCATTCTTTGGGAGATGTTTGGAGATCCACTTGTTTCTTGATTTCCAAAAGATCTAGATCCCACCATAGCTCCTACCTCTCTAGTTGAGATCATTCCTATTGTTTCTCCTAATGATGATTTCATTCCTAAAGTCATGGTTGGTTGTGATTTGCAACAACAAGATATTCATTATCTTATAGTTTCAGTTCCTTGCGATGACTACTTGACAGACATTGCAAGTTAGTTTTTGGAGTCCTACATTTTCAGATTTGGGAGACACTACAGATGACATTCATCTTCTCTTTGGTGAAGATGATCCTTCTCTAGTTTTTGTGAGGAATAATTTTTATCCCCATCTTCATTCTCTACTTGATCATTCTTTCAAGTTTGACACAATTTTGGATCCTTTGATACAACATTTGGAGGAGGTCTCTTTCACTTCAGAGAATAAATTTGAGTCTTTGGAGATTGGTTTTCATGAGTCACAAACTTCACTTCAGATGTCACATTGCATGGTTCAAGTTGATCATACTCATGTTTTGGAGATTTCTATTCAATTTCCTGAGACTTCATACATCTTGAGGATTCTTCCTAGAGATTGGGGAGGATTCATTGGCACACCTTTGACATTATTTCTTCCTAAAGGGAGGAACATTATTCAGTTTTCTTGGTGTAGTTACTATATTGATCAAGGAACATCTATCATGGGTGTACATTCTATATTGATGGGAGGCTTCTTTTATTTTCTTCCTACATCTTATGTTGAGGAGCCATCTTTGTCTTTGGAGTTTGATTCATATTCCTACATGGATCAATTACCATTGGTTCCTTATTTTTCACCTTCTATTGGGATTGATCCTAATTGGTTCATGGCATCTTCATCAACCAAGGACATGGTGATACATGAGCATACTTCAGAGACATCATACTTCATTTGGAGTCCCCTTCTTTCTTCCTATCCATAATGGGAAGTATTCTTTCATCTATACTTGGTTATTTTCTTCCTAAGGGGAAAAATGTTGTTTGTAGGCATTGGACTATATTTTTCCTTCAAGCACTCACCCTTCTTGGAGGATATTATTCATTATTGGGGGCATAGATTATGTCTCCTTGTTTCCTTCCATTAGGGGGATTATTTCTTTTATATACATGATGTATGTTTTTATGGGAAGAAGGATTATTCTCAACAAAGAGAAGATGAATTTCATCAATGGTGTCTCCCAAATCCTCAATGTAGGACTACACAAAAAAACCTACAATGTCTGTCACAAAGTCATACCAAGGAACTAAAACTGGAAGACAAGGAATATCCTACTATGCTGAATTATAAGCATCAATAGATAGAGTAGTACAACAATAATCATAAGCAATAATAGGAGTGATCTCAACTGGAGAAGTAGAAGAATCTTGAGAATATTTACGTTGATCCTTCAACTCTTCATAAGACTCAAGTCTTGCAAGACGTGTAATCTTCCTTAAAGTAGGCTCATCATAAGGAATATTATATGTATCATCAAGTGGAATGAGGCAATCTACAACTTGATCTTTTGGGAATGGAGGAACATGAGGATCTCTAAAATGTTCCCAAATAACGGTCCAATATGTGCTTGGGCACTCAATATCATGAATCTTGAATTTGACTTTAGGAAAGGAAGATGTATCAATACTGTAAGACATCAATCCCCAGATATCTAAATTCATTTCACACCAAGCTATTTGTTTCCATTGAGAAGTTGGCATAGGAATGAATCCATAAAGATCAGGCAAAATCTTCAACCATCTACAATATGTGATGATACCTTTTTCCCAAGACTCATAATTATCCCTATTTACATACACAACTACTAGATGGATTGTATACTCCATGATTTTACCAATGGTAAACTTCCCACATAGAAAATTTGGAAAGAAATAAAAAATTATACACTTCCAAAAAAATGGTACCTAAAAATGTGTCTATATGAGCCCAAACAAAGCCTCTAAAGTTGCAAATATGAGGATAAAGTAGGTACAGTCACAAAAAAGTGCAATTTATAGAAAATCCATGAACCAAAACTAGAAGATAACACCACCAATGAAAATTTAAAGAAATTCTACCCAAAATTTTAAAAAATTGCACTTAATTTGGAGCCTGAATGACCAAGTTATGGCCTCTCAAAGTTGGATTGCCAAAATAACACTACACATGGAGAGGGGTCCAAATTTTCCAAGGTTCATGATGTCCAAAATTTTAATAGCCTAAATTTGACATCCAAATGGGCATCACTGTAGTTAAAAATCACTCAGCAATGATGGTCAAACTGCTATCATTTTTTATATATCATGATTATGATGTAAGCACTATGAGCTAAATTTAACTCTTTGGTCTCCTTTACCAAGGTAGACATAGAATTCTTCACCATTTGGATGGAGTTCAAGTTCTCAACAAGTTGAGTTAGCTGGAGCTCAGCAAGGTCATACGTATGTCCTTTCTTGATTATCTTCTATGCCTGGTCCACTGCCATAGAGGGGATGATGTCCACCTGACTAGATTGATAGAACTTGTGCGAGATGAATCTAATAGAAAATTCAATTTCCAGATCAATTATGGTGGAAATTTTCATTCCTCGTTTGTTCCAAATTGCCTAGTTGTTAGCTTGAATATCTTCCTTACTTGCACATTTAATCATTCTTTTTCCTTCAATTGTAGGGTAACCAGTGACTTTACATATCATTTCCTTTGTAATCTTCATTGGTCTGTCTGCCAGCCATAAATGCATATAATGTACTCGACTCAAAATGATCTTTATCCATTCCACTTTAAAATATTCTACGAAATCTAGGGCATGCACTAACCCTTGATTAGCAACAACCTTATGTTTCGGCTTCAACACTCCATTGACACATAGTTTATCATAAGCCTCCCTGATCTCGTAATTACTGATTTCTCCAATTTTACACATATAGCAAGACCTAACATTGTTCATTAATAACACATTCTCTAGAATGGAAGATAGAGCTCCATTTAAATCTCCTTTAATTGCACTCTCCGATATTTCCTTGAATACCTTTGGCTTGCAAACTTCATTCCTTAATAATTGCACATTAAAAACTTCCATCCCTTGTTTCTCTACTGGTGCAGATGATGATGATGCCATTTTAAACAATAATTTCCAAAAATTGAATATTTATCCAACAGAGTACCTTTTTTGTCAATAACCCTATAGATAAATTTTGGCGACGACACACTGAGAAAATTCAGAATCACCTTTCTTAAAATGGTTTCACACACTCTGAATCACTCGATGAAATTGCAAATAGCCTGGTGAAATAAAATGAATGCCAACTTTCTACTTTATAGAATCCAAAAGATAGAATTAGGGCCTCATAAATGCTCCGTACAGGTTTTGGTGGTATACAGTTGTCTCAGCAAACTCACAAGCTTGGTCAATATAATCATTGCGATACAGCTTGGCGTATAAAGCATTTTGGCCATAGTAGGTGCTCAACATACATTGATAACTAGGTCAAGACATTGATGCTCCGTATCAAAATGAAATTCTCTATTTTGCTCAGATATTTCCTAATGCATCTTTATCTATGCAGATATGGACTTTTGCTCAATTCTATGTTAGGAACAGATAAAAAATAAGACTTTGCAAGACTTAGTTCCAAACATACCTTTCATGCTTAATTGGAGGAGGTGTGATCACTTAATCCATCAGATTGGGTGACCACAAATTTACTAGCTTCACTTGAATTTTCTTCTTCATTCTTCCTCCAAGTCTTTTCCATCTGATTCTTCAATTTCTGATGCAGGAGCATCCTGGGTGTAAGAGCAATCTTGCATCACCCAAAAATATTTCTATTTTTTTGTATTCAATAAGGGCTATTTTGTGTAGAGCTGCTGTTTATGGAAAGTTACTATTTTTGGTAATTTTTGTATGTGCTCAGAATGATCTGATTTCTTTCTTGGAGGTTCATTTTGGTCATATAAGTCTGCCAGTAAAGTTTCATTGCCAGATCAAGTGTATATTGGAAGATATTGAAGATTTTCGGTATTGGTAGCAGGGGACAGAAACTTTGAACTCAGTTTTGAAGGCTTTAGAGGCCCCGGATGAGGTCAAATTTTGGGCTGAATGAAGCTTGCTTAATTTAGGTGTTGTAGAGCTCCTCGCGCCCTTTCCGAAATGGGGTTACAATAGTCAATCGGGTCAACTGGTGATGACTTATGGTCTTCGAAAGTTGGGTCACCTGAAATGGCGGAAAATGATTTTTCTTCAAAATCTCTGTTCGGGTTTCAAAATTTATTTTGAGCCGACTATGATGTAATGAAATGTAAAATAAAAAAAATAATTCTAAGTTTGGTCGGCCTTATTGGCTAAAATTCTGGAACCTTCCCAGGCGGTGGAAAATTGCCTATATAAGGAAGGCTGTATTATTGTCTTAGGCAGTTCAGAATAGTTCTGGGTAGTAGATCTGGGTATTGATTCGAGGCTTTGTCCTACAGAATATTGTAAGGGAATGCCCATGTGGCTTTGCATATTGTAATTCTAAAAGTTTGTAATTCCACATTTGTGGAGATAATAAGAAGCCAATTTTCTGTTCTTGCATATTGTTGTTGTTTCTCTATTTCTGTTATGTGTTTGTGGTATCAAGGGGAGCACCCTTCATCAAGTGGTATCAGAGCAGGAGTTCTTGAGCGTGTAAACAGATCGCCGACTGTGAGGCAGTTTGTGCCAGGACCGTGGTTAGGGTTTCAGCGCGCATCGCGAAAATGCCTCCATGAAGAGAACGTGGCGGAAGACCTGGTGCTGTGACACCTGAGGTTAGAGAGCTGCAGAGACAAGTGCGAGCATTGCAAGAAGAGATTCGCAGAGGAATGAATCTTAATGTCAGAGATGAAAGCGAGGATGAAGCCGAAGAAGAATATCAAGAAGGAGAAATTGAAATTGTGAACCAGGAGGAAGAAAGACTTTTTCGGGCGATTTCCAAGATTGGGAAAGGACCTAAAATTGAGGTTCCTACATTTTCTGGAAATCTTAACCCAGAGGGATTGATCGACTGGATCAATGAATGTGAGGAATATTTTGAGTATGAAGATGTTGAGGATCCTGATAGGGTCAAATTTGCGAAGGCCAGACTGAAAGGTCATGCGAAGATCTGGTGGCAAGAAATTCAATTGGAGCGAAATAGAAGAGGGAAAGATAAAATCACAAGATGGGATCGGATGGTGGATAAATTGAAGCGACAGTTCATTCCTGTTGATTATGAGCTTGATCTACTAAAGAAAATGCAAAGTTTGAAGCAAGCAGGAAGATCTGTTCAGGAGTATACAGAGGAGTTCTATCGACTTCTCATCAGAATAGGCCATGCAGAAGCTGATAAGGAGAAAGTTGCCCGATACCTTAATGGGTTAAGGCCAAGCATTCAGGAGGAGATGAATCTGGTTCGAATGAACAGTATTGAGGAGGCATACCAGGTTGCCCTAAAAGTAGAGGAAAAGCTGAACAAGAAGTTTGAGAGCAGACAAAACGGAAGAGGTCGCGGTGGACGATCTGGTGGACGGTCATATGGTGGCCGAAATGAAGATTCGAAAAAGAAGGATGAGGCTAGTAGCAGTCAGAATCAGCGAGGAAATAATTCCAATCGCTTCCAGGATCAGAATAATAGAGATCAAAGAGGAAGAGGAAGAGGACAAGGATCTGGAAGAGGTGGCTTCCGTGGAACATGTTTTCACTGTGGAGAAGAAGGTCATAGGGCATTTGAATGTCCTCAGCGCCAAGGCAGAACAGACAGGAGAAATGAAGGCCAGGCCAGAATTGCACATGTAGATGAAGATGCCAGATCATCAAATTCTGAAGATGCTGAAAGAGGAGAAACGTTGATTAACAGAAGAGTCCTGTTGAGTGGTGAGAATGAACCTGAGCAAAGGAGGAGCTTGTTTCGCACCAGGTGCAAGTGTGAAGGTAAATGTTGTGATGTGATTATCGATAGTGGAAGCACTGACAATTTGGTGTCAGAAGAGATGGTGACAAAGTTGAAGCTCAAGAGACAGAAACACCCACATCCATATCGGATTGCCTGGGTACAGGATGACCACAAGGTCATGGTCAATGAACAATGCCTGGTGAATTTCAAGATTGGCGGATACCAAGATGCGGTATTGTGTGATATCATATCTATGGATGCATGTCATATGTTGTTGGGTAGACCGTGGCAGTTTGACAGATGTGCTATACACGATGGTCGTGCGAATACCTATTCCCTGACAAAGGATGGAGTGCGACATAAGCTAAAGCCATTGAAGGAGACCGAAGAAAAGGTATGTGGTAATGCAAGGATAACTTTTGTTGATGGAAGAAATTTCCTAGATGGTATGAGGCATGAGCATGTATGTTTTGCTTTAATTCCAAAAGCTGGTAAAGAGGAAGTAGAAGATGTTCCTGTAGAAGTTGCAGATTTGTTGAATGAGTTTCAGGATATTGTATCCGATAACGTGCCTGATGGATTACCACCAGTCAGGAAGATCAGTCATCAGATGGACTTGATCCCAGGAGTGAGTTTGCCGAATAAGGCAGCACACAGAATGACACCTGCAGAAAGTGAGGAGTTGAACATACAAGTACATGAACTGCTACAGAAAGGATTGAGCCGTGAGAGTCTGAGTCCCTGTGCTGTACCAGCGGTATTAGCACCAAAGAAGAATGGAGAGTGGAGGATGTGTACAGATTCTAGGGCAATAAACAAGATCACAATCAAGTACAGGTTTCCATTGCCACGAATGGATGATATTATGGACTGTTTGAGTGGAGCTGTGTATTTTTCAAAGATAGATCTGAAAAGTGGATATCATCAGATTCGGATCAGAGAAGGAGATGAATGGAAGACTGCCTTCAAGACAAAGGAAGGACTGTATGAGTGGTTAGTCATGCCTTTTGGGCTAACCAATGCACCGAGCACTTTCATGCGGCTCATGAACGAGGTTCTGAAAGAATTTTTGGGTAAGTTTGTCATTGTTTACCTAGATGATATTTTGATCTTTAGTAAGACATTGGATGAGCATATGATGCATATTCGTATGTTATTTGAGAAGCTGAGAGAAGAGAAATTGTTGATTAATTTGAAGAAGTGCAGTTTTGTGAAGAAAGAGTTAGTGTATTTGGGATTTGTAGTTTCAGGAGAAGGTCTAAAAATGGACCCAGAGAAGGTACAGGCTATCCTTGAATGGCCTACTCCAAGGAATGCTACTGAGGTAAGATCTTTTCATGGTCTAGCTAGCTTTTACAGAAAGTTTATCAGAAATTTTAGCAGTATTTGTGGACCCTTGACTGAAACAATGAGAGGGGATAGAAAAGAGTTTAAGTGGACTAATGGGGCAGAAAAGAGTTTTCAATTGTTGAAACAAAAAGTTACAGAACAACCTGTTTTAGCACTTCCAGATTTTAATAAGGTGTTTCAAGTAGATTGTGATGCTAGTGGTACTGCAATAGGAGCTGTTATGAGCCAAGAAGGTAAACCTATTGCTTATTTCAGTGAGAAGTTGAATGATGCCAAGAGAAAATATTCTGTTTATGATCAGGAATTTTATGCTATAGTTCAAGCATTAAAGAAGTGGAGACACTATTTGCTTCCTAAGGAGTTTGTTTTGTATACTGATCATCAAGCTTTGCAATATTTGAATAGTCAAGGAAAGTTGAATCAAAGGCATTTGAAATGGGTTGAATTTTTGCAGAGTTATACATTTCTTTTGAAACACAGGAGTGGAAAGTCTAATAGGGTTGCAGATGCTCTTAGCAGAAGGCAACTACTACTGACAGAAATGCAGATTGAAGTGGTTGGGTTCAAGGAGCTCAAGAATTTCTATCCAGAGGATCCTGATTTTGGTGAAGCTTGGAAAGCTTGTACAGAACCTGTTACTCTAGACAGGACGAAATGGTTGGATTTTATCATCCAGGATGATATGCTATTCAGAGGGAGTCAGTTGTGCATTCCACGAAGTTCTATGAGGGAGAATCTCATCAAGGAGAAGCATAGTGGAGGATTGGCTGGACACTTTGGTCGTGATAAAACCCTTGCTTTGGTTGGTGAGAATTATTATTGGCCACAATTGCAGCAAGATGTGAAGAAGTTTGTACAGAGTTGTAGAGTATGTCAAATGGCGAAAGGAGTGAAGCAGAATACAGGGTTGTATCAGCCATTACCTATACCAGAGAAGCCTTGGGAGGATATCAGTATGGACTTTGTTCTTGGTTTACCGAGGACACAGCGGGGACATGATTCAATTTTTGTAGTAGTTGACCGATTTTCAAAGATGGCACATTTCATTCCCTGCAGGAAGACTAATGATGCTGTTCATGTAGCAGAATTGTTTTTCAGAGAAGTAGTGAGACTTCATGGTTTGCCAAAGACCATAGTTTCAGATCGGGACACTAAGTTTGTTGGATATTTCTGGCGTACGTTGTGGAAGAAGTTGAAGACAGATTTGAAGTTCAGCTCATCACATCATCCACAGACTGATGGACAGACAGAGGTAGTGAATAGAAGTTTGGGAAATTTGCTGAGATGTTTGGTTGGAGATAAGCCAACAGGGTGGGATTTGATTTTACCACAGGCGGAATTTGCATACAATAATTTTGTCAACAAGAGCACTGGTAAATCAACATTCTAGATTGTATATGGAAGTAGTCCAAGAAATGCATCTGAATTGAGGAAGATAGATAAAGGAGAAATAAGTAGTGCTGAAGCTGAGGATTTTGCAGAACACTTGAAGAACATCCATGAGGAGGTGAGGAAGCATATTACCAAGATGAACGCATAGTATAAGGCTAAAGCAGATGAGAAAAGGAGGTATAAGGAATTTCAAGTTGGTGATGAAGTCATGGTTCATTTGCGGAAGGAGCGGTTTCCAGTTGGTACATATAACAAGCTGAAAATGAAGAAGTTTGGACCATGTAGGATACTGAAGAAACATGATTCAGGAAACGCATATGAGGTAGAATTGCCTACTGAGCTAAATATTTCACCAGTGTTTAACATTTTAGATTTGACAGAGTATCATGAAGGAGGTGTTGAAGATGAGATCACAGCAGCACAGTGGAGTATTCCAGCAACTAGTTCAGACACTAAGGAGATTGAAGATATACTGGATAGTCGTGTTGGCAGAAGCACAAAGAATAGGACATATGAAGAATATCTGGTCAAGTGGAAAGGACGACCTGTTGAAGATTCATCATGGCTGACAAAGGAGGAGATTAGCCGTCTTGGTTTTCCTCTGCACAGCTGAGTCGTGACAGGGTCACTTCTCAAATTATCCTGGGTGTCTGATGCAGGAGCATCTTGGGTGTAAGAGCAATCTTGCATCACCCAAAAATATTTCTATTTTTTTGTATTCAATAAGGGCTATTTTGTGTAGAGCTGCTATTTATGGAAAGTTACTATTTTTGGTAATTTTTGTATGTGCTCAGAATGATCTGATTTCTTTCTTGGAGGTTCATTTTGGTCATATAAGTCTGCCAGTAAAGTTTCATTGCCAGATCAAGTGTATATTGGAAGATATTGAAGATTTTCGGTATTGGCAGCAGGGGACAGAAACTTTGAACTCAGTTTTGAAGGCTTTAGAGGCCCCGAATGAGGTCGAATTTTGGGCTGAATGAAGCTTGCTTAATTCAAGTGTTGTAGAGCTCCTCGCGCCCTTTCTGAAATGGGGTTACAATAGTCAATCGGGTCAACTGGTGATGACTTATGGTCTTCGGAAGTTGGGTCACCTGAAATGGCGGAAAATGATTTTTCTTCAAAATTTCTGTTCGGGTTTCAAAATTTATTTTGAGCCGACTATGATGTAATGAAATGTAAAATAAAAAAAATAATTCTAAGTTTGGTCGGCCTTATTGGCTAAAATTCTGGAACCTTCCCAGGCGGTGGAAAATTGCCTATATAAGGAAGGTTGTATTATTGTCTTAGGCAGTTCAGAATAGTTCTGGGTAGTAGATCTGGGTATTGATTCGAGGCTTTGTCCTACAGAATATTGTAAGGGAATGCCCATGTGGCTTTGCATATTGTAATTCTGAAAGTTTGTAATTCCACATTTGTGGAGATAATAAGAAGCCAATTTTCTGTTCTTGCATATTGTTGTTGTTTCTCTATTTCTGTTATGTGTTTGTGGTATCAAGGGGAGCACCCTTCATCAATTTCTCACAGATATCTCCATTCTGGTTACTATCATTACTTGAGATGGGAGATCTACAATCTTTCTTTAAGTGACCAACCGTATTACATTTGTAACAGACCATGCTTCCATTCATCCAGCTTTTAGATTTGCCTCTAAAATGAGTCTTCATGCAATTTTCTTGAATGTGTCCATATTTACCACAATAATGGCAATTATACCAAGTGTTGTAATCCCAATTGTATAAGTTGTGCTTTTTGACTAGCTTGGTTTGTTCATTTGATGACCACCTAGGTCTAGATTTGCATTCAAATGCTTTGTGCCCATATTTTTGATAATTGAAACAACTTTCTTGAAACTTAGGTGAGGTGGATGAATTGCTAACCTTAGACCTACATTCATGTGCTTGATGTCCATGCTTCTTGCGCTTAAAACAATGTCCATTAAACTTAGGTTTAGAATCAGAATTACCATGTTTGCTTCTGAATATGTTGGTTGTATGTCTTGGCTTTCCATAGTGATGACATGTGGGCTTGGTGTTCTTTGGTTTAGCAATCTTTTGTTCTCCATTCTTTGATGATTCTCCTTCTTTAGTAGATGAATGTTCATTCATTCCATGTCCAGATCTATCACTGGATCTTCTAGATGATCTTGACAGCTGTTCACAATATTTTGTAGCTTCATTTGGTTTGTTCATCCTTTCATTGATTTCTTTTTCAGTTCTCAATTCATGTTTCAACTGATCATTTTTAGACCTTAGTTGATTGATTTCCATATCTTTCTTGACCAATTCCTGATTAAACAGAAGTAACTAATTTACCATATCTAGTTGATTATTAATCAACCTTTGCATATCACTTGTTCTTTCATCTAGCCTAATTGCAATTTCTCTTTTGTCTTCTTTAGCCATCGTCTTATCATCTTTAGCTTTCTTTTTCTGTTCCACTAATTCACAAAGTCTAACAGATTGAATTTATTGTTCTCTCTTTAGAGTTCTAATGTCATCATTTAGTATGGTATTTTTCTCCAGTAGTTCTTTTATATATTTATCACTCTCGGTAGAGTTACCATTGTCAAATAGTCCAGAGATGTCTTCTTCTTTGTACTATGGCTCATTTTGTTGAATTGCAATCTCTCTTCTCTTGCTCAAGGATTTCTTCAATTCCCCCCTGGCTACTTCCAGTTGTTGTAATGCCAGTTGTACTTCAATCTTTTGATTCTCTATGATCTTCCCTAGTTTATAAGATTCCATTTTAAGATCTTTTTCCTCAAGTGGTTAGACTTCCTTAAGAGAAACCTTGCTGCTCTGATAACAATTGTTGGAAATATAAGTGGGAAATTAATACCGAGAGGGGGGGGGGGGGGGGGGGGGGGCGGGGGTGAATCAGATATTACCTACTTTATCCTTTTCATTATGATAAAACTTTATGCATGACATAAAAAAAACTTGATCATTGTAAACAACTAAACATATTAAGAAGCATACATGAAGTCACTCATAACACCATAATTTTGGTAACCCAGAAACCCTTGAAAGGTAAAACTAGGGTGGGGATGACACCCACAAATCTTCACAACTACAGTAATAAGTTTTTCCTGCTAAGGCTTAAAAAATGTGATCAATATGTGATCTACCGTGTGAAAGGTCTTCTCTTTTAAAAGCTAAAAGAAATATACAGTCTACCTTGTTAAAGGATTTATAAACTTACAACAAAGTAAGCACTCGGTAAAGAGATTACATAAAGTTTGTTAAGACTACTCGGTTAAGAGATTTACTCTGATACACTGGTCAAAATGTCTTAGTACCTGATCTTTCAATTTTCACTAGTATGCAAATTATAGATCTCCTCTTTACTGTATATTAGTGATCTCTTCTATCTGATGTTTCTTGATTCTGTCCTTTCACTACTTAGCTCGGTTACTGGACTCTATCTAAATACTTGACTATACCTCTCTAATCATTCTCTCATACTCATAGTATTCATTAGATCTCAATATCTCTTTTTTTTCTCTCTGATTCACTCTTCTCTTGGTTTAGATCTTGACCTTATATAATAACCAAAACATCTTAATGATTCAAGATCTACGGTTTAGATTTACTTTTATTGCCACCCAAGCTATACAATTTTCTAATTGGCTCTAGGTATTGTTATACACTGAATTTGTGCCTCTGATCTCAAGCTCTCGTAGTCTTGATAATCCAGTATAACAAGGGAATCATCTCAAGGTTGTGGGACCTTTTGCTAGCTGAGATGAGACCTCCAGATTCTAGGCTAGTTCCTCTTGGATAATCACCCTGATTTGCTCTTAATAGGAAAGTAAACTTTTGAGGGAAAGGGATAGAAGGAATGCATGAAAGGAAAATACTGAATGCAAATCTACCTACTAGGTGATGCACTAAACTTGGGTTTGGATCTCAGTATAGAGGAATGAGACCAATGGAGGAATCAGGTCTAATAAGTCACCACTCACTAGATAGGTTTTCATAAGTATTTCATAGGAAGGCTTGAACAAAAAAAAAAAAAAAAAACTCAACCTATGACCTGCAAATAGACATCCTTTTCTGCAACTAGGTGTAGAAATGAGACAAGGATGCTAGGGGTTGTAGTATACCCACAAAACACCTAAATCAAATCAAACATAGGAAACACACAAAATTGTAGAAAATGACAGGGACCAAGAACCCCAATTTCCATTGAAAACATGCATAAACTTCAATCCAATAAGAGACAAGCCAAACAAGAAGGCATGAGGACAAGAAAAATGTCATAGAATGCTTTGTAATATTTGTATTATCAATGAGAACTTACAAGATGTGGAAAAATAGAGAGCAGGAAGAAATGCTACAGATGATTTTCCAAGAAAAGTGACTTTCTTTTTATAAAATGTGAATTCTGAGCACTACAGGCTCCAAAAAAGAATATATACACTCTCTGCACGTAGGCAGGAATCAAAAAAACTTTTAGGGCTACATAAATTTTACAATATAATAATCAACCCTAAAACAAGTCACAATCTGATCATAAATGTGTTCTATGAATATCATGGCCGATCAGATATTTTCCCTTTGCTTATCCATCCCTGAATTGATCAACCTTGCCAGGACAAAAACCTCATCCATCTACCTCTCTGCAAGTTGGACCCTGTCATGAATATTCAAATCCGATCAGATCCTCGAAAGGGCCCAAAAATGGTAGCCTAAAAGATCTCTGCAAATATCTATCCAACTGCAACCACCTTCAGAAATCATAAATTTCAGCTACCCGCACTTGTAAACATTTCCCTCAGAAGAAAGCTCATGAAAAACAAGTCACACTGCATTAAAAATGTCATTGGTTGCATGATCGTATGAGCTAAAAAAGCCTCATGCAATCATGTGACAAGCTCCTTAGAGATTGCCACTGCTTTGCTACAAATGTCACTAGATTCACAAGATGTCACATTTGTCAAATTTTGCCACGTGGCCCAACAAGAGCCAACCACACAGCCTTGAAAAGTCAGCGGTCGCATGATCGCATGAGCCTGAAAGGCTTCATGTGATCATGCGACAACCCTTAGAAAACCCACCTCCGCTTTGACAAATGCTCGGGCTTACGATCACACTGCAAAACTAACTCGACATTTACCTTAGGTTCCAATTTTCTTTCAGTCATGGAATCATTTAATACTTTAGCTGACCCCGGTTAAGTCTAGCGAACGTGAGATACCCTTTAGTTGCTGAGTCACTAGATATATCCTAACCCTGGGCCCATCTACCATGCAAGACATCTTGGGTCTATTCATTACACTACAAACTTAACCCTGGTCTCACCTCAGGTTTACTCGCCAAGTTGCTGGAAGCCTTCCTTAACCCTGGGTTCATTTAGCGACCATGTGAAAAACTTAACCATGCAACCGCGCTCTCATTTTACCAACCTTGGGCCCACTTATGCCACTTGGCATTTTGTTATTCATCCCAATCGTTTGGTTATCAACACCTCGGCAACCCTCTAACAACGGACCCACTGAAACATCCAGATTCCCATCTAACAGTGGGCATAAGATCGCATGGCAGAAGAATATACCTTATGCTCTTACGCCAACCGTGGATCTCCTTTCAACTAGGACCCCATTGACACACCGGCCCACCTACAAAAGATCATCAGATGATTGTTGTTACATCGCTAGCTTAAAAAGGCATCAACTTTCCTTAGCAATGTAGCGACAGCCACCAGATCATGCCGAGCGTTAACCTTTGAAGATGAAGAATGGGCCCACCAACAGGTGTCATCTTGTCGCATGATCGCATGTGGCCAGGAAGGCCTATGTGATCATGTGACCAACCGTATGATGCTACCCCCGCTAGCCTAGAGCTAATTGTGAGATGCCCACCATGAACCGCTGATGGCTAGTCGCATGGTCACATGGGCTCGGAAGAGCCCATGTGATCATGCGACCAACATGAAACTATTGTGTGCTGACTGCTGGTAGTTTGAAGGCTTGAAGACTGTGAACTGGACCTGGCTGGTACCTCAGGGTTGCGCACTTAACAGCTAGTTGCATGTTTGCATAGCCTAAAAAAGGGCTATGCGATCATGCGACAAGCCGTAGTAGATTGTCAAAAATGCCAAAGGGACCCACCTGGTCAGAATTGTGCAGATGGAAAAATGCAGACGCCAGAGAAGGGTAAAGTGTAGAAGTGGTCGAAAACACACTGGGTTTTTGGACCAAGGTCGAAAACATAGAGAATTTTTTGTACCGAAAGTCAAAAACATCTGGAACCTTCAGAGATAAGGTCAAAAACACACTGGGTTTTTGAGCCAAAAGGTAGAAAACACACTGGACTTTCGACACTTTGAGCATTTCTTTTGGAAAAAGGGCCACGGCCAAAAATGAAAGATAGGGAATTTTTTGGGTAATAGGTATTACATAGGGATCAATGATTATAAGATGGATGCATAATTACATCTATAATTACGTCAACAAACAAAATACAAAACACCATTATCACCAAAAATGGTTTACCTCAATCATTGTGCCATTTCAAACTTATATGTCATTCCTGGCTAACTCGGCATATGTTATTCCTAGTACTCGGCATTAACTGTACTCGACATTTGTTAATCTTCTCTGTTGCTTGGTAATCATTGTATATGTAATTCAGCAAAAACTATACTGGGCATAATACAAACACATAGTGACCATGATTTTACTCGTGAGTACTACTACTCGGTAAGTATACAATACATAACTTGGCCTTTACAAAATGACTCGGTCATAATGATGACCAACCATCATTGCCTAGATATATGACTAAGTGTGAAGCACTAATGGTCAACAAAACTATAGAGATTTACAATCTCCCCCTTTGACATTAGTGACAAAAATACTTTGTGATGACATTTTTACTTACAATTACAAAAGTATGTTTGTACTAGCCTAATACTCCCCCTGAGATATATATACATTCAAAATTTTGAAAATTTTGTTACCTGTCACTATTTTGTCCTAGTCCTTACTCATGTTGTGATGATTCCCGCTTATTTTTTCCATGATGAATCTCTTCATCAGTAGGTAGTTCACAAAATCTTTCTAGAAAAGGTTTATGCAGCACCATGATCATGTAGAGTGAATCTTCCCAAGCTATTGAAGCAATGTTTAAAACTTTTGTCTAGACTTCTAGATCGGCAGCTAAATTGATGAGGCTCTCGTCTGTGGATAAATGTGGATTACTCTGTGTTAATTCCTTAGCCTTTACTAACTTTCTCTATATGGCCTCTAGATGAGGTGTCAAAACTATTTGGATAGAGAGTAGGTGAGAATGAATCTTGCCATCATTAGCCATTAGCTTGGTTAATGTACCTTGGGTTTGCATAATTTTGACATAATGTGTTGCACTGGTGTCAGCATCCAATCTCAAGGACTAACTTGTGGCCTTAATTTCTTATTTTAGAGTATCAAGCAGTTGTTGATTCTCATTAGTGAATAGTTCAACATTACAGATTTTGGCCAATAGAGACTATCCATTCACAACTAACTCTTCGGTCTCCTTTACCAAAGTAGACAGCACAACTTGTTTCACTGTTATCTTGGAAGATATTTTCTCAAGAATTTTGGTCTCAAACTTCCATTCTGACCACTCAAATAACTTATCAGATGCACAGCTAACTTCATTATTTACTTTTTGAACAATGTGTACAAGTTGTTCTAATATGGGGGTGAAACTATTTAAATTTGATAATTCATAAACTTCATTAAATATATCTTGTATTTCATAAAGGACCTATTTCTACTGATGTTCCCTCTAGAGTTCTGCTTGCTTTCTTTTCCTCGTTAGCAAATCCTTCAATATTTGTAGTTTTTCATAAGAGAGGTTATCAATATCCCATTTAGGAATAACAATGACCTCATCAATTGTTACCTCATCTTTCTCCTTCTATGCTCTTGGTGGGGTGCTTCCACTTGACATCTATACAAGAGATTTTATTGCCTCTTTCTCCTTTGGCTATTTCTCCTCAATGAATTTTCCTTTGATATTTTCTTCTCCTTTCCCCTTATCCTCGGCATGAGGACTAGCAGCTTGTCCATCTTACTTATCTCCTTGTTCTTCTTTGTTCTTATCTTCCATAGGAGGGCTTTGGATTTTGAATTTTACTTTGTCCTCTTCCTTGGTAGATGTAGATTGAGTTAGTGGTACTGACTTTATGGTTTCCTTGGTAAGGCTTGTACTGACTAACTTGTCAATAGTAGTAGCTTTAGTGACATAGGGGCAGGGTAGATACAAGCAGAATCAAGCAGAATTGAGTCCACTTGAATCCACAATAAGCCCTTGCTCAAAGTTACACAATGGAAGAAATATAAATATCACATGAACACAATGGAAACACAATGGATATGAGACAATCAACTGGCAGCAACAATAGAGAATTATATTATTTCTTTCAACATGCCCGGCTGTGAGGCCTTCCGGGTTTCGGCCTTATACAATGAGAATTATGAATTCAGAATTACAGCTTGCATCCTATCTTTTTCTCTAATAATTTATCTTGATAAGCATTCCTATATCTCACCCATGATGCTCTACTACATCAATCTAGACCCCTTATATAGCCAGCTAAGCCACATGTCAGCCAGTCAAGCATTTAATTACAATTTAGGTCCAGTGTCAAGATTTAAACCAAAACTAATGCTAGAATGAATATAAATTGATGCACCTTTGGATTTAGGTCCTAACTTGACCCAATAACATGCCTTTAAGTGCAAAAGGTCCCATATGAGCACACAGAACATCACAAGAAGAAACACCACATGTTTCACCCAAAAACTGGCAGGAAATAGGTCCTAAGGAAAAATAGGCATAACTTTTTACTCATAATGAATTGGAGTTTTCACTCTTGGGAAATGATATTACTTTAGGTCCACTTTAATTCCTTAAGTGATAAAAATAAAATTCCTTATAGATCAAGGTCTCCAACATGAACAATCAGCACCAAAACTGCAGTAACAGCTCAGACGTGAAAGCTGGCAGAAAATAGGTCCTATGCTAAAAAGGCCATAACTTTTGACTCATAATGAATTGGAAGCTACGATCTTGGGTAATGATATTAATTTTGGTCCCCTTGAAGCCCTTAAGTGAAAAAAATAATATTCCTTATGGATCAAGAGAACCAACATGAACAATCAGCACCAAAACTACAGGAAAACACTATTCCGAGGGCAACGAAAATAGTTGTAACTTTGAAACAGTCCATCCAAACTTGATGTGCTCATAGGATAAGGTTCCCAAATAGGTCCCAAAAATGATGTAAGCTTAAAACACCATGAAACTATCAAATTCAAATATTATAAAGAAAACTATAGAAAATAGGTATAGAAATCAGAAAATGTTTTTGGTTGATGCAAGATTGCCAAAGACCCAAGATGCTCTTGCATCAAAAACCTAGGGTAAATAAAGAACTGATGTCCACATCAAGCACTACTCATAATTTGACCTAAATCATAAAGATCCAACTCATCTTGTGTAATCCAAGAACTGTCCTGAACTAGCTTGTCTTTCCACTGAACTAGATATTCCATGTAGTCTTTTCCTCTTGTACTCTTGCCAACTCTGCTATTCAAGATCTTTTCAATGTTGTCGCTATTCTTCTTGGGATAGTCTAGATCATCTCCTATCTCATCATTTGATTCAAAGTACTCAAATATATCAGCAATGTTGAATATAGGTGATATTTCCATGTCCTCTGGCAATTCTACTTCATAAGCATTTCCACTGTCAAACTTCTTCAGAATCTTACAAGGTCCAAACTTATTCATTTTCAGCTTATTATAGGTACCAACTAGAAATATATTCTTCTTCAAATGAATCATAACCTCATCTCCAACTTCAAAATATTTATGTGTCCTTCTCTTGTCTACTCTTTGTTTATATTTCAGATTACTGTCCTCTAAATTCTTTTTAACTTCATAATGTAAAGTTCTCATGTATTTTGCAAAATGATCAGCTTCAGCACTTCTTCTAGTCTCAGTAGGTAAATCTCTCAGCTCTGTGGTTCCCTTAGGATGAAATCCATTAACAATCTCAAATGGTGTCTTCTTAGTGCTTCTATTCACTAAATTATTATATGCAAACTCTGCTTGTGCCAAAATCAAATCCCAATTAGCAGGTTTCTCTCCAACTAAACATCTCAACAAGTTTCCCAAACTTCTATTCACAACTTCAGTCTGTCCATCTGTTTGAGGGTGAAATGTAGAACTAAACTTCAAATCAGTATTCATCTTCTTCCAAAGTGTCCTCCAAAAATAACTAGTAAACTTAGTATCTCTGTCTGAAATAATAGATTTAGGCAAACCATGCAATCTTACCACTTCCTTGAAGAATAATTCAACTACATGCAATGCATCAGATGTCTTCTTACAAGGTATCAAATGAGCCATCTTAGAAAATCTATCAACCACTACCAAAATAGAATCATTAACTCTCTGAGTTCTAGGCAATCCAAGAACAAAGTCCATACTCACATCTTCCCAAGGTCTATCAGGTACAGGCAAAGGTGTATACAATCCTAAATTCTGACTAGTTCCTTTTGCTATTTGGAAAATTCTACAACCTCTAACCATTCTCTATACATCTCTATAAATCTATGTCCAAAAGTATCTTTCTAGAATCAAATTCACTGTCTTATCAATCCAAAAATGTCCAGCAAGTCCACCACTATGTTTCTCCTTCATTATGTTCTCTCTCATAGATCCTCTAGGTATGCACAACTAAACTCCTTTAAACAACATGTCTTCTTGAATGAAATAATCAGACCACTTATCACTCACTGTGTGTTCTTTACAAGCTTTCCAAGGCTCTGAAAAATCAATGTCAGCCTCATACAAATACTTCAAATCATCAAAACCAAGTACTTCAACTCTCATTTCTGTCAGCAAATTTCTTCTTCTGCTGAAGGCATCAGCAACCTTATTTGACTGTCCACTCTTATGCTTCAATGAAAAGGAAAAATTCTACAAGAACTCAACCTACTTCATATGTCTCTGATTTAACTTATTCTAACTTCCCAAATACTGCAAAGCTTTATGGTCGGTATACAACACAATGTTTAGGCATCAAATAATGTCTCCACTTCTTCAAAGCTTGAATAATAGCATAGAATTCCTAGTCATAAACTGAATATTTTCTCTTAGCATCATTCAACTTTTCACTAAAGAAAGCTATAGGTTTTCCTTCTTGACTCAAAACAACTCCAATTGCACTACCACTAGCATCACATTCAACTTGAAAAACTTTATTAAAATCAGGCAAAGCAAGTGTAGGCAACTATGCAATTCTTTGTTTCAATGTTTCAAAACTCCTTTGTGCTCCATGTGTCCATTTGAAATCCTTTTTATCTCCTCTCATAGTTTCAGTCATTGCATTATAAATAGAACTGAAATTTCTGGTGAACTTCCTATAAAAACTTGCCAATCCATGAAATGATCTTACCTCTCCAACATTCTCTGGTGTAGGCCAATCAAGTATAGCTCTCACTTTCTTAGGATCCATCTTTAATCCATCAGCTGAAATTACAAAACCAAGGTACATAATATCTTCTTTCATAAATGAACATTTCTTCAAATTAATCAGCAACTTTTCTTCCTTCAATCTCTGCAATAGTTGTTTGATATGTTCAAGATGTTCCTCCTTACTCTTATTGAATATCAAAATGTCATCAAGATATACAATCATAAACTTACCCAAGAATCTTTTTAGAACTTCATTCATCAGCCTCATAAAAGTACTAGGTGCATTAGTCAAACCAAAAGGCATAACCAACCATTCATACAAACCTTCAGTAGTCTTAAAAGCAGTTTTCCATTCATCCCCTTCTCTGATCCTTATATGATGATATACACTTTTCAAATCAATCTTTGTGAAATACTTTGCTCCACTTAAACTGTCCATTTTTTCATCCATCCTAGGCAAAGGAAATCTGTACTTTATTTTTATCTTGTTTATAGCTCTAGAATCAGTGCACATTCTCCATTATCCATTCTTTTTAGGTGCTAATACAGTAGGTACTGCACAAGGACTTAGACTTTCCCTAATCAAACCTCTTTCAAGCAATTCTTGCACTTGTCTATTCAATTCAGTCTTTTCATCAGGTGTCAACCTATGTGGTGCTTTATTAGGCAAACTAGCTCCAGGTATCAAATCCATAAAATGATTTATACTTCTCATAGGTGGTAAACCATCAGGTACATTATCAGAAATGATGTCATAAAATTCATTTAGTAAAGGCTTAACTTCGGGTGCATGTTCTAACTCATCTTGTTTCTCAGTCTTTCTTGGAATAAAAGCAAAGCAAACATTTTGTTCTTTCATTTCTCTTGCAAACTTTTTACCATCAACCAAACATACTCTAACTGTGGTATAGTGACTTTCATCAAACTTCTCTATCAAAGGAAACAACACTTTTTTCTTTCCATCCATCCAAATAGTTTATTGATTCAATCTACCATCATGCAAAGCTTTCCTATCATACTGCCAAGGTCTACCCAAAAGAATATGGCAACAATCCATAGGCATAATATCACACAAGACTTCATCATGATAATTCCCAATTTTGAATTTAACAAGGCATTGTTCACTTACAAGTAGTTTATGCTCCTTCTAGATCCAAGCAATATGGTAAGGCTTAGGATGTTTCAATCTTTGCAACTGCAATTTGCTAACCATCTTTTCAGATGCCAAATTATTAGAACTTCCACTATCAATGATTACCTTGCAACATTTATCAGCGATCTTACATTTGGTTCTGAACAAACTTTTCCTCAAAAGAGGTTCCTCATCAGCTTCTTCATTCCATAAGATCCTTCTTAGCATCAAGTTCTCACCATGTTCAAGTTCATTAGACATTTCCTCAACTTCTTCACAAGCCAAATTATTTCTACCATTACCTCTAGTCTTCTTTCCAGAGTTAGTACATTCAAAAGCTCTATGTCCTTCTTCGCCACATTTGTAACAAGTACTTTTTAACCAAGATTTCTCTTCTCTTCTACCATTATTGTTATTCCTAGAGTAACCAGTATAGCTACCTCTAGAGTAATTACCTCTTTTAGTAGGCTCTTCTTTCCATCCTTTATCTTGCACTAAATTTTTAGATTTGCTACTTTCTCCATTAGATCTACCTCTACTTCTCTGAAATCTGCCACCTCTTCCTCTTTGTCTTTGATCATGTCTTTTTGTCAATCTTTCTTCAGCCTTCAAAGAAAATTGGTATTCTTCTTCCACACTATCAATCTTCACATAGCTGATCTCATCTTGAATTGATGTCCTCAGGCCATTTAGATATCTAGCCACCTTCTCAACTTCATCATCCACATATCTAGATCTGATATCCAATTTGTAAAATTCCTCAGTATATTCTTTCACACACATGTCCTTTTGTCTCAGAGTTCGCATTTTTCTCATCAGACTAACTTGGTAGTCAGCTGGAAGAAACTTCTTCTTCATCTTTCCAAGCATCTTCATCCATGTCTTGATCTTTTCTTTTCCTCTCTTTTGTCTCTCAGTTTGCAAATGATCCCACCAAAGAGATGCATGCCCTTTCAACTTTGTGACTGCTATCTTAACCTTCTTATTATTAGGAGTACCTTCATACTCAAAGTATTTATCCATCTCAAAGATCCAATCCAAAAGTGTATCAGTCTCAAGTCTTCCATCATAGCAAGCAACTTCAATTGTAGGTCTGGAGTTAGCCTTAGACAAAAATCTCAAAAGTCTTTCCTCATCTTGTTCAACTTCAAGTTCAACATTAGGTGTTGCTTCTTCTTCTTCATCACTAACATCTTCAAGTTATGCTCCTCTTCTCTGGGCTGTCTATACAGCTTCAAGCCTAGTTGCAATTTGCCTCAACATATCCATGATAGCATTATCATTTCCTCTACCTTGAACCATCTTGACAATCAGGTTCTAGCAAGATCATAACCTTCTACAAGTTATAGGTTAGATCTCAGATCTACCACCCTACAACCAAATCCAATAAGGTTCTCCACGATCCAATCCATAAGAAAGAACTCACTTTGATACCACCTGACATAGGGGCAGGGTAGATACAAGAAGAATCAAGTAGAATTGAGTCCACTTGAATCCACAACAAGCCCTTACACAAAGTTACACAATGGAAGCAATATAAATATCACATGAACACAATGGAAACACAATGGATATAAGACAATCAACTGGCAGCATCAATAGAGAATTATATTATTTCTTTCAACATGCCCGGCTATGAGGCCTTCCAGGTTTCAGCCTTATACAATGAGAATTATGAATTTATAATTATAGCTTGCATCCTATCTTTTTCTCCAATGATGTATCTTGATAATCCTTCCTATATCTCTTGACGCAGGGGCAGGGTAGATACCAGCAGAATCAAGCAAAATTGAGTCCACTTGAATCCACAACAAACCCTTGCTCAAAGTTACACAATGGAAGAAATATAAATATCACATGAACATAATGGAAACACAATGGATATGAGACAATCAACTAGTAGCAACAACAGAGAATTATATTATTTCTTTCAACATGCCCGGCTATGAGGCCTTTCGAGTTTTGGCCTTATACAATGAGAATTATGAATTCAGAATTACAACTTGCATCCTATCTTTTTCTCCAATGATGTATCTTGATAATACTTCCTATATCTCACCCATGATACTCTACTACATCAATCTAGACCCCTTATATAGCCAGCTAAGCCACAGGTCAACCAGTCAAGCATTTAATTACAATATAGGTCCAGTCTCAAGATTTAAACCAAAACTAATGCTAGAATGAATATAAATTAATGTGCCTTTGGATTTAGGTCCTAACTTGAGCCAATAACATTCCTATTAGTGCACAAGGTCCCATATGAGCACACAGAACATTGCAAGAAGAAACACCACATGTTTCACCCAAAAACTGGCAGGAAATAGGTCCTGAGGAAAAATAGGCATAACTTTTTACTCATAATGAATTATATTTTATGATCTTGGAAAATGATACTAATTTAGGTCCAATTTAAGTCCTTAAGTGTGAAAAATAAAATTCCTTATAGATCAAGGTCACCAACATGAACAATCAGCACCAAAACTGCAGTAACAGCTCAGACGTGAAAGCTGGCAGAAAATAGGTCCTGTGCCAAAAAGGCCATAAGTTTTGACTCATAATGAATTGGAATCTGTGCTCTTTGGGAATGATAAAAATTTAGGTCCCCTTGAATCGCTTAAGTGAGAAAAATAATATTCCTTATGGATCAAGAGAACCAACATGAACAATCAGCACCAAAACTACAGGAAAACATTGTTCCGACGGCAAGGAAAATAGCTGTAACTTTGAAACAGTCCATCCAAACTTGATGTTCTCATAGGAGAAGGTTCCAAAATAGGTCCCCAACATGATGTAAACTTCACACACCATGAAACTATCAAATGAAAATATTATAAAGAAAACTATAGTAAACAGGTATAGAAATCAGAAAATGTTTTTGGTTGATGCAAGATTGCCAAAGACCCAAGATGCTCCTGCATCATTTAGGTAGAGTGGGATTCACATCAATAGATTATTGGAAAATAATTTTTGGATAATCCATGATCTATTAAATTACATTGTTACTACCTTGCAAGGGTATATCAGTTTCTTTCATATTCTTTAAATCAGCCTCAGTCAAAAATGAAGTCTTGATGGGGCTCTCCTTGATTATGTCAACAATGTGAACCTCAGATGTGTCCTATGCTTTCTCTTCCTTAGGAGTTCCAGTCTCCATTTTATTTTGATTGATTTTAGGTTCAACAAATTTTTAAGTACAGCATCCTTTCCTTCATCCTTGTCGATCAACAATCCAAACACTATCTTCTAGATTTTGATACTTTCTTGTACAACATCCTCAACCTTGTGTTGAAGAATTAGATAAGCTCTAAGTTTGGGATCATACTTACCTCTGTATTGTTAAATTATCTTGTTGATATTGGTAGGGGTGAGAGTGGACTCAACTTGTGCTAATGTACTCTCCCTTATTTCCTTTTCTATTTGCAGAGCATATTCCTATTTCTGTGCAATCCTGTTGCATAATTCCTTGGGAACTCTATTTTCAATTTGAATTGGCAGCATCTTGAAAATGCACAACATTTCAAGAATAGAATCTTCTACTTTCTCTTTATCTCCAATGCTCATGTTGCCAAATTTTAATCTTTTCAACTCATCCACTATTGCAAAGCTAGTAATCTTATGACATAATTCATCAACGATGAGTTGTTGTGTACCCTATTGTGTAACCTTCCTCTTTACTTCTTCATCACTTTCAATTTCTTCATTATCATCTTGTGCTAGAATAAGTTTCCTCCTAGGCCTCTTCATAACCTTATTCACCACTGCCTTAGGGAGTGTGGGTTTTCAGTTGGCAGATGCAGGTGGCATCTTAGGAGTCTCAACAACAATTCTTCTAGTTCTGGGCCTAAGCACTGGTGTCGATGATACTTTAGATTTCAACATTCTTTTCTTAGTCGGGGACTCAACAATTACTGGTTTCTCCTCTTTCTCTTCTTCTTCTTCACTACCACTAGTTTCACTCTATTCATCTTCTCCCAATCCTTGGGTCAACTCCAGTGATGCATCCTTCTTAGATTATTTGACATAATTTTCCAAATTCTTTACTATCTTCTTTCTTTTCCTCTCTATGGTGGTAGCCAATAATCCCAAAGAGATCTTGGATTTGGCTTCAGCAAATGTTCCAAATTAAGGTTCTTTATTATCAATTTCTTCAACTAAGAGGGTTGTGATTGTAGCAGTAGCTTCATATATGTTAAGTTCATAGGGTAATGGCATTAACCATGAAACCCTAGGTAGGACTGCCTATGCATAAGTAAAATCTGTGTCTACCAAAAAACATATATCCTTGTTGTATTTTTCAATTAAAGACACAGGAACTCTAGTCCTATTCCTCATCTTCTTTTAAACTCAATAAAATAGTTATCCATTATTCCCTCAAAATCATCTCCAATCTGATTTATAA
This sequence comes from Chamaecyparis obtusa, assembly GCA_027943335.1. Classification (NCBI taxonomy): domain Eukaryota; kingdom Viridiplantae; phylum Streptophyta; class Pinopsida; order Cupressales; family Cupressaceae; genus Chamaecyparis; species Chamaecyparis obtusa. Next base: position 172,738 of record BSBK01005465.1, read on the forward strand.
ATTCATTGATTTGAACAGTGATGGGTTTCTTTTTGTCCCATGTAACATCTCCATGTGTAGGAAAAATTTTCTTGACATAAAAGAACAAATAGATCAATAAGGAACCAAACTTACACATAGAATTCTTCACCGTCCAGATGGAGTTCAAGTTCTTAGCAAGTTGAGTTAGCTGGAGCTCGGCAAGGTCATATGTATGTCCTTTCTTGATTATCTTCCATTCCTAGTCCACTGCCATATAGGGGACACTGTCCAACCGACTAGATTGATAGAACTTGTGCGAGATGACTCTAATAGAAAAGTCAATTTCTAGATCAATTATGGTTGAAATTGTCATTCCTCATTTGTTCCAAACTGCCTCAGTGTTATCTTGAATATCTTCCTTACTTGCACATTTCATTGTTCTTTTTCCTTCAATTGTAAGGTAACCAGTGACTTTACATACCATTTCCTTTGTAATCTTCACTGGTTCATCTTCTAGTCATAAATGCATGTCATGTACACGACTCAAAATGATCTTTATCCATTCCACCTTAAAATTTTTTGGTAAATCTAGGGCATGCACTAACCCTTGATCGGCAACAACCTTATGTTTCAGCTTCAACACTTTGTTGACACATAGTTTATCATAAGCCTCCCTGATCTCGTAATCACTGATTTCTCCAATTTTACACATATAGAAAAACCTAACATCATTCATTAATAACACATTCTCTGGAATGGAAGATATGGCTTCATTTAAATTTCCTTTAATTACACTCTCCGATATTGACTTGAATACCTTCAGCTTGCAAACTTCATTCCTTACTAATTGCACATTAAAAACATCCATCCCTTGTTTCTTGATTGGTGCAGATGATGATGATTCCATTTTAAACAATAATTTCTAAAAAATGAATATTTACTTGGTAGAGTACCCTTTTTGTCAATAACCCTGTAGATAAATTTTGTCGACAACATGGTGAGAAAATTCAAAATCGCCTTTCTTAAACTGGTTTCACAAACTCTAAATCACTCTCTGAAATTGTAAATAGACTGGTGAAATACAATTAACAGTAACTTTTCACTTTATAGAATCTGAAAGATAGAATTAGGGCCTCATAAATGCTTCGTACAGGTTTTGGTGGTATACAACTATCTCAACAAACTAACAAGCTCGGTCGATATAGCCATTGTGATACAACTCGACGTATAAAGCATTTCAGCCATAGCAAGTGCTCGGCATACATTGATAACTCAGTCAAGACACTGATGCTCGACATCAAAATAAAATTCTCTATTTTTCTTAGATATGTCCTAATGCATCTTTATCTATGTAGATATGGACTTTTGTTCAATTCTATGTTAGGAACTGATGAAAAATAAGACATTGCAAGACTCAGTTCCAAACATACCTTTCATGGTTAATTGGAGGAGGTGTGATCACCTAATCCATTGGATTGGGTGACCATAGATGTGCTAGCTTCACTTGAATTTTCTTCTTCTTTCTTCCTCCAAGTCTTTTCCATCTGATTCTTTAGTTTCTCAGGGATATCTCCATTCTAGTTATTATCATTTTTTCAACATGGGAGATCTACAATCTTTCTTTAAGTGACTGACCTTAGTAGATTTGTAACAAACCATGCTTCCATTCATCTAGCTTTTAGATTTGCCTCTAAAATGAGTCTTCTTGCAATTTTCTCTGAGTGTCCATATTTACCACAATAATGGCAATTATACCAAGTTTTGTTATCCCTATTGTATAATTTGTGCTTTGTGACTAGCTTGGTTTGTTCATTTGATGACCACCTGGGTCTAGATCTACATTCAAATACTTTGTGCCCATATTTTTGACAATTGAAACAACTTCCTTGAAACTTAGGTGAGGTGAATGAATTGCTAGCCTTAGACTTACATTCATGTGCTTGATGTCCACGCTTCTTGCACTTAAAACAATGTCCATTAAACTTAGGTTTAGAATCAAACTTACCATGTTTGCTTCCGCATATGTTGGCTATACGTCCTGGCTTTCCACAGTGATGACATGTGAGCTTGGTGTTCTTTGGTTTAGAAATCTTCTGTTCTCCATTATTTGATGATTCTCCTTCTTCAGTAGATGAATGTTCATTCAGTCCAAGTCCAAATCTGTCACTGGATCTTCTAGGTGATCTTAATAGCTCTTCAAAATATTTTACAGCTTCATTTGGTTTGTTCATCCTTTCATTGATTTCTTTTTCAATTCTCAATTCATGTTTTATCTAATCATTTTCAGACCTTAGTTGATTGATTTCCATATCTTTCCTGCCCAATTCCTGATTAACTAGAAGTAATTGATTTACCATATCTAGTTGATTATTGGTCAACCTTTGCATGTCACTTGTTCTTTCATGCCTGATTGCAATTTGTCTTTTGTCTTCTTCAGCCATTGTCTTATCATCTTCATCTTTCTTTTTCTATTCCACTAATTCACACAGTCTGACAGATTGAATTTCTTGTTCTCTCTTTAGAGTTTTGATGTCATCATTTAGTATGGTATTTTTCTCCAATAGTTCTTTTACATCTTTATCACTCTCGGTAGAGTTACCATTGTCAAATAGTCCAGAGATGTCTTCTTTTTATTGTGGCTCATTTTGTTGAATTGCAATCTCTCTTCTCTTTCTCAAGGATTTCTTCAATTCCCCTCTGGCTGCTTCCAGTTGTCGTAATGCTAGTTTTACTTCAATCTTTGGATTCTCTATGATCTTCCCCAATTTATAAGCTTCCATTTTAAGATCTTTTTCCTCAAGTGGTTAGACTTCCTTAAGAGAAACCTTGCTGCTCTGATACCAATTGTTGGAAATATAAGTGGGAAAGTAATACTGAGAGGGGGGGGTGAATCAGATATTTCCTAATTTATCCTTTTCATTCTGATAAAACTTTATGCATGACATAAACAAAACTTGATCATTATAAACAACTAAACATATTAAGCAGCATACATGAAGTCACTCATAACACCATAATTTTGGTAACCCAGAAACCCTTGAAAGGTAAAACTGGGGTGGGGATAAAACCCACAAATCTTCACTACTGTAGTAATAAGTTTTTCCTGTCAAGGCTTAGAAAATGTGATCAATACATGATCTACCCTATGAAAGGTCTGCTCTTGTAAAAGCTAAAAGACTTATACAGTCTACCTTGTTAAACGATTTATAAACTTACAACAAAGTAAGCACTTAGTAAAGAGATTACATAAAGTCTATTAAGACTACTCGATTAAGAGATTTACCTTGACACACTAGTCAAAATGTCTCAGTACCTGATCTTTCAGTTTGCACTTGTATGCAGATTATAGATCTCCTCTTTACTATATATTAGTGATCTCTTCTATCTAATCTTTCTTGATTCTGTCCTTTCACTGCTTAGCTCGATCATTGGACTCTGTCTGAATACTTGACTATACCTCTCTAATCATTCTCTCATACTCATAGTATTCATTTGATCTCAATATCTCTTTTTTTTTCTCTCTGATTCACTCTTCTCTTGGTTTAGATCTTGACCTTATATAATAACCAAAACATCTTAACGATTCAAGATCTACGATTCAAATTTACTTCTATTGCGGCTTAAGCTATACAATTTTCTAATTGGCTCTAGGTATTACATAGGGATCAATGATTATAAGATGGATGTGTAATTACCTCTGTAATTACCTCAAAAAAACAAAATACAAAACACCATTATCACCAAGAATGGTTTACCTTGATCATTGTGCCATTTCAAACTTATATGTCATTCTTGGCTAACTTGGCAAACATTATTCCTGGTACTCGGCATTAACTATACTCAGCATCTGTTAATCTTCTCTATCACTCGATAATCATTGTATATGTAACTTGGCAAAAACTATACTAGGCATAATACAAACACATAGTGACCATGACTTTACTCGACAGTACTACTGCTCGGTAAGTATACAATACATAACTTGGCCTTTACAAAATGACTCAGTCACAGCGGTGACCGACCATCATTGCCTAAATATATGACTAAGTGTGAAGCACTAATGGTCAACAAAACTATAGAGATCTACACATGTCAATGTAAAAAATAAATGCTCATCAATGACTATTGGAAATCTATCAAATTTAAGCTCAAAAATATCAAAGAAAAATGTAAAAAAAATTAAAAAGACCAATTTTTTGATGTGGCAAAGCTAAATTGGTAGATTGTGGCTGACATGTGTAGAGAATTCACATGGCTATGGAAATGGTGGTCGAGCCGCCTATGTTGGCAAGCCAAAATCGTTGGCCAAGATGGATTGGTGTCTAGCTAACCAGTAGAACTAAGATAAATCTAGTTGAGCATAGATAAGCTGAGGTGATCCTCAAGGAAGTTAGTTGAGATCATTGATAAGTCTTATTAGTGAGAAAATTGAGGGATCTAGAGATCGCAGTCATTGAGCAGAGTTTGGTGAGATAAAGTTGATCCAAGGTTAAAGTTGAAGTCGTCGATCTGAGCTGAGGTTGAAGTCTCTGAGCCATGTCAAAATTATGGAGCTGAGGTGAGGTTGAAGTCATCGAGTCAAGGTGAAAGTCAAAGTCATCAAGCTGGGCTAAGTGGATTGTTTGACAAGCTAAAGGAACATCAAACGGCTCGACGATCCAAGAAGAGGAAGTAGGATCCATGGTGAACTGTGAAAAATTGTCCCACATTCATCGTGGATTGAATACTTCTTCATTTTATAAATGTAGATGCATTCAACAATAGAAAAGAGCTTGGGTTGGGATTTGGAGATGGCAATGCAGTGTAGAGAAACTCTTGTGTGCCCAATTTTAGACATCTATACAACTCCAATTAACTTCAATTTGATCTGACATACAAAGATCTATATGGCTCCAATTAGCTGCAAGATGATCTGATATACGAAGGCCTAATAGGCCATATTTTTATTTGCAGACATAAATATTTCCAAAAATAGTAGATCTGAAAAATTAATTGACAAAAATAGAAATAAACTTAAATATGAAATGCCAATTCACCAAAAAGAATTACCCAATTGTAAATTGGGCCTTAGGGATCTAATTTACACAAAAAAAAATTGCCTCAAATTTGAGTTTTGCCCAACATAGAAAAATTTATAGTCAAAATTCACCAGAATGGCCACCTGAATGCAATGGTGAGGTTTGATCTTGATAAATTTTTCACTAAAATAAGTAATGGTTTTACCTTCTTGACTCAAAATAGCTCCAATGGTGTTTCCACTAGCATCACTATCTAACTAAAATCCCTTCCTAAAATCTAGAACTACCAAAAAAGGCTGGTAAATTTTCTCTTCAACAAATCAAAACTCTTTGTTTCTCTTGTAGTCAACTTAAACTCTTTTCTATCCCCTCTCATAGTTTAATTCAAGGGTCCACATATACTACTAAATTTTTTGTTAAAGCTAACCAAACCATGAAAAGATCTTACCTCAGTAGCACTCTTTGGAGTAGGCCATTCAAGGATAGTCTTCACTTTCTATGGGTCCATTTTAAGGCCATCTACTAAGACAAAAAATTCTAAGTACAATAACTCCTTCATAAAACTACACCTCTTCAATTTAATCAAAAACTTTTCTTCCCTTAATGTCTCAAAGACCCCACAAATATGCATTATATGCTCCTCTAATGTCTTACTAAGTATCAAAATATCATCAATGTAAACAATAATGAACTTGCTCATAAATTATTTAAATACCTCATTCATTATCCTAATGAATGTGTTTGATACATTGGTAGCCCATAAGGTATGACTACCCACTCGTACAAGCCCTCCTTTGTCTTGAAGGTTTTCTTCCATTCATCTCCTTCTATAATCTTGATTTGGTGATATCCTCTCTTCAGATCTATCTTTTTTAAGTACTTAGCTTCAGTCAAGAAATCCATAATGTCATCCATCCTTGACAAGGAAAACCTATACTTGATAGTAATGTTATTGATAGCCTGAGAATTTGTACACATCATCCATTCTCCATTTTTATTTGGTTCTAGTACTTCTAGTACAAAACATGGACAAAAACTCTCTCAAATTAACCCCTTCTACAAAAACTCTTGTGCTTGTTTATTCCACTCTTCACTCTCTACTGGAGTCATTCTATGGGATACCTTATCCGGAAAGTTGGCTGTAGGAATCAAGTCCATTTGATGACTAATATAACTTATTGGTGTAAATACATTAGGTACATTATCTAATATAATATCCTAAAACTCATCCAACAAACCTACAACTTCTACGGGAACATCTTCTACTTCATCATTATCAACCATTTGAATTAAATAAAAAACACATATGTTCATTCTCCATGCCCTCTAGAAACTTCCTTACATCAACTAAATATATTTTAGCATTACTACATACCTTTTCCTCAGTTTCCTTCAATGGCTTTATCTTGTTTTGGTTTATGTCCTTTCTCAAGGAATAGGTATTTCATACCCATTGCGTACTGCATGGTGATCAAATTTCCATGGTCTCCCTAAAAATATATGACAAGTATCCATAGGTATAATATCACACTATACCTCATCATGGTAGTTTCCAATTTTTAAGTTTACGATAAACTATTCATTGACCAAATCCATGTAACCCTTCTACAATTGAGAAATCCTATAGGGATTCAGATGCTTTTTTCTCTCTAACTTTAATTTATCCACCATTTCTTCTAAAATAATATTATTAGTATTACCACTATCGGCTTGACAATGCATATTTTACCATTACACTTATACCTTGTGCAAAAAAAATTATTATTTTGCTCAAGTTCCTTCTCATCAGTTAGTAAGGCTCTTTTGGTGGTAAGGACTGTTGGAAATATAGATGGAGTAACTGAGAGCAGGGGGGGGGTGAATCAGTTAACCACAAAAATATTACCACAGATCCCTTAGATGTCTTATTAAATCATTTACTATTGTTACTAGGTAAACATACAGAGAAATGTTATAACTTAGTTATTGTAGTGAGTATTAATTATAACTATTCTTAAGCATTCACCAGTGATTAACATGCATGCATAAAGAAAATAACATGAACATAAGAGACACCAGATTTAACATGGAAACCCAATATGGGAAAAACCACCAATGTAACTAGTTACTATTTTTCACTCTTCTGAAGTGATGCCCTGTTAGGAGCCAACCCAGTAAAAGGTTACAAAACACACTATTAGGTGTGACCATGTTAGAGGATTTAATCACCCTATTAGGAGTGGCCTTGTAAGAGGTCTCTGAACAATTCAATAGAACTATCACCTTGTTAGAGGATTTACAAAATGGCTGTTAAACCAACTCGGTTAAGAGATTTAGAAATCACTGCTACAATGGTAAGAAAGTAACAATGAAATGACCTAAATAATGATGCAACTAAATTGCTGATTATAGATCTCTATTCTACTTCACTAGATCCTTCTTAATCAAATAAATTTTTGCTGCGCCTCAAGGATATCTAACCATCCTTCAAAATTCGCACACACCTTCCTTCAAAATGATTTGCATGTTCGCTCACAAACTTCCACACTTGCGCACACTATTCTTTTTCACACTTTAATTTATCACTTGACCTTCTATATATATACCATTCAGATTGTCAAGTCGGCACTAATAATCATTAACACTCATTACAATAGTCGGCTTGGATAAACAAACTTTATTTCTCAAATTAACAAAATTCTTTATTGGGCTGACCTTGCTCGATAAATACTAATCCAGAAAAGATTTCCTTTGGTGACCAAGTGAGCTCGGTAAACACTGTGAATTCTGCAACATCCTTTGGAGACCAAGTGAACTCGGTAAACACTAACTTTCCTTCGATAACCATGGAAGCTCGGTTAACATTATTTTCTGCCATACTTTCCTTTGACGCCTGAAAGATCTCGGTAGACACTAGAAAACCACCTATTGACCAACTGAGCTCGGTAGACACACAGAACTGCTTAGTGATATGACATTTGTGTGACATCAAAGACAACACACAATTAATCCAACAATCTCCTTCAGACAATTGTATCCAACAAAGGACCTCCCCTCTTTTAGCATCTTCAAAATGTAATGACTTGGCATATTCATATACATGTGCAACTTGATCAATTTCATCTATCTTGTATTTATTTTCTCTTGATGTTGATGACACTCATAAGGTCTATGTCCTTCCTCTCCATAATGGAATCCTATCACACAAAAAACTCCTCTTCTTATACCTTTCCCTCTTCTTGTTCCCCTCCAATCTCTATTATATTGATCACGGGGATGATATGAGTTATATATAATTTGATTCTAGATACTACTATAGTCACCATTCTTCTTTAGATCTTCATTTTGGCCTTTGTAAGGCCATCCACTAGGGTTTCCACCATAACCTCTTCTAGCTTTTCTTCCACCTTCAAATAAAATTGATATGAGTCTTCATTGGTAGACATTCTTACTATTGTCATATTTTCTTGAACACTCACCCTCAACCCATTTATGTAACAATCAACATTCTCCTTATTAGCTTAAGAATTACCTATTCTAATAAGAACTTGATATAGAGTTCTTATGTATACTCCTGGACATATTTTCCTTATTTTTTCAAATTCTCTATTTTATTTAACAAATCAATCTCATAGTCAATAGGAGTTAATCGTCTCTTCAATTTTTCCACCATATGATCCCACCTTGTTATATTATCCTTTTTTCTTATGTTTCTCTCCAACTAAACATCTTACCACCAAATTTTAGCATGACCTTTCAACTAGGGTCTTTCAAATTTTACCCTCTCAAATCTTTTATTTCCTCAAGTTCAAATTACTCCTCCATTTAATTGATCCAATCAATCAAGTCTTTTGGAATAACATTTCTTGAAAATGGAGAAACATCAATCTAGGGTCTCTTTCCAATCTTGGAAATTGCCCTAAAAATCCTATCTTCATCGAGATCCCTAGTCATTTATTTCTCCTATTCAAAGTGTACTTCTTTAGATTCATCCTCACTTACATCTCTTACCTTAATATCATTTTTTGTACGTAGCTCCTCTTGTAGTTCTTTCACTTGTCTTCGTGGGGCTCTAAGACCCTCTTTTATCACACCTGCAATTCTTCTACTGTGATTCCTTCATGGAGGTATTTTATGTACTTATCTCTTAGACCCATAACCACAATCTTGGTGCAAAGTGCCTCATGTTTGGTGATCTATCTACATGCTCAGGAAATTCTTCTTTGATACCACTTGATGAAGGGTAATCCCCTTATATAACCAAATACACACAACACAATAGGAAAATAAATAGAAAAATTACAAGAAAATATTATTGGCAAGAACAAAAACACTTTCTTTCTATTATACTCAATGAAATGACATTACAATATTAAGGAAAAGAACATGTTATATCTGCATGGGCATTTTCATTACAATAATCTACAAGACAAGGCTACAATACAAACTTCCAGAACTAAATCCTAAATTTCCCCTTAATCCTCATATAAGTACCATAACTAACCACCTTAGAATATTTTTAAAAGTGAATTTTTATATTTTGGCATCCAAGAGTTCAATTTCTAAAATTAAGTGAATTTTCATTCTTTTTCTCTTGCATTGAAATTCTAATCCTAGAGGATATTATAACCCCATTTCAAAACTAGTAGAAATATCTTGATGCCCTAGGCTTGTAAAGTTCTTGCTGATCAAAGTCTGACCCCTTTTTGGAGCCTCTAAAGCCTTCAAAATTAAGTTCAAAGTTTTCTTGTACCACCCTGCCAAAATAGAAAATGAAATAACTTAAAAACTAGGATTGATCTTGCTATAAAAATTTACCAGTAGGCTAATATATAATTATTATCATTTAAAAGGTATAATTATTTAACCTATAATAATTAATGTTAATTACTCCCTTAATTAAACCATCTATCCAGAACATGACATAAAGCAACATTGACCTAAAGAATGCATGCATACTAAAAAATCAACTAAATCAAAATACAACAAGCATACTCAATATGGTTCACAAATTCACATCACCTTGATGAATTCGGATAGGGTAGTCAATAAGATACTTGTCCAATCATAGGAAAAAATATAGGCTAAGGATAAGGTTTAGCTCAAAATGCTATCTCCCTTCTTTTATTGTTAAGATATATGTAAGGACATGCTCACTGTTGCCAACTTAGGGAAGACAATGCCCTATACCTGCAAACCTATCATCACAGAGAAAAATATGTGCATACATATATACTTAATAGAAAATTACATGGATTGATAAATCGTGTGGTTCTGGCAAGCATGTAACTACAAATCAATCCCTCACCATATCAAACACATAAAATAGAAATATAAAACATACACACCATCCATATAAGTGTAGATATAGGGGTCAATGGGTCAGTAAAACCATAAATATGCACAACATCATCATATGAAAATAATCATCATCTAACTAAAAACATGGTATACATCAAGTAGTCAAAGTATAAAATTACTGTATCATTAAATTTATTGAAGTTCTACCATGTGCAATGAAAAGGGCCTAAAAGTATTTGGTAGAATAAATAGAAATGGTAGCAAATGGGTGGGTATTACAAAACATAGATTGAAATGTATGTGTAGATAAATAGATAATGATTAGGTTCTACAATCTGATAAGAATTATATTTTTCAGTGATATAAAGGGAAGATGCTTGAGAAGAATTACATAGATTGTATACAGGTTTCAAAAATATTTTGAATATCATTTCAGGATTTTTGGCAGGATTCTATATCTTATATTACTGTACATTTATCTCCATATGCATAATGGTATTTTGTAGGTGAACTTTATTATTTATCTACATTATACTATTATATACGTGTTCATATATGTACAATTATAATGTGTATGAACTACTATGTTGTGTTGTACTAATGCTTCTAAATCTCATCTGGGATTAGAAGATGATAAGAAATGAAATAGAGATGAAACTATACATGTAAATCAGAACATTCATTTTATATGCATTGTAAGCCCAATGAGGCATTATATGTCCAAAAAATAAAATGAAAGAACATATTCTTAGTGAGACACATAAATGACCAATGAGGCCCATTAGATAGTGAGGATTTTGATAGCGCTAGTGACACATTGTAAAACACATTTTTTTTGGTTAAGCTAGTGAGGCAATATTTGTGAGTGGTTGTATTCCCCGAAGGGTTTCCACACAAGACAATTCTTTGTGTCAATTCTTAGGTGATGATATTTCTTATGAAGTTGTTAGTTTCAGTTGTATTTCATTTATGTTTAAACAAATGAAATAGAAGTTTATGTTGATCCCTAAATTTTTGTTATCTATTAGTGTCTTACACTTAGTCATTTTCTAGGAAATGTTGGTCGGTCATCACTGCGACCGAGTCATCATATATAGGCCGAGTCATGTATAATGTACATTTACCAAGTAGTAGTCACTTTCAAGTAAAATAGTTGTCACTGAGTACTTCTATATTAGATGAGTTAGCTTTTGTTGAGTTATGTAAAGAAGACAATGTCGAGCACCAAAATATAAAGAATAGTGAATGTTGAGTGCCAGAGATATCTAATGCCGAGCAAGAAAAAATTGACATATATGTGTGTTATGGCACAAACACTTAGGTAAACTATTTTGGCTGACATTTATATTTCATTGTTAGAATAACTAAGAGGGGGGGTGAATCAGTTAGATGAGTTATCCTACAATCCCAATTCTTATGTTGTAACTTTCAAAACAATTTCAAAAAATTCTACAACTCGGTAACATAAACTCTTAAACTATATGTGTCTTTACCAATAACTAGTTAACTAACTCACAATTATTACTGACCAAATCAAATATGGAGTATGTAAAGTATGACAATAAAGAAATCATCATAGAAACATATAACACAATGATTTAACGTAGAAACCCTACTAAGGGAAAAACCACCTGGGACCGGCAACCCAAAATAATTTTCACTCTTCTAAAGTGATATTGGTGAAGAGCCAACCCTATTAAAGGTTACAAACACATTGTTAGGTGTTACCTTGTTAGAGGATTTAAGACTAACATTTATCATTCAACCAACATTCACTATGGGGTCGATAGGATAACAATGTACATTCATTGAATGACATAGGGGCAAAACATAAGATGATTAAGTCCACTCAGTTAAGATATTTTTATGTATCAATGGTTAAACTGAATATTAGTTGATCTGATTATAATACAACTTAACTTGCACATGTTTATATCTATTCTAAGCCCATACAAATCCACTGATCAATATATCAATTTACTTCCTCAACTTACTTTCACTCGGTAATAGCTCTCTGACACTCAGTACTATTCTGTAGTTCAGTTCTCCTTCAACCAGTCTGACTAGGCATGCATGAAACTGTATTCACGTGAAATCTTTGCAGTCTTCTTTCTTCCATCATGTTTCAACAATGAAACTCATATCTCTTATATAGACAGATAAAAAAATTTCATATCAACCATTAGATTTTTCCGCTTAATATCCTTCATAGATTTTGCCTCTTAAACCTTCCTTGGTAGTTGTGTTAGTAACACATTTCAATTCCATCCTTTAGATCTTCTCCAAATTTTGTCAACCATGGATCTTATAACAAACTTTATCCTCAATCTCAAAATCATAACAATTTCCAGCTCATCAATTTATGTTAGCTAAACTTAAGCATTTAATACTTTCATCCATACTTGGTTAACAAAGAAATGCGTGGGCGAACACAATCTTGGTTAATATTATCACTCGGTGTAAACTACACTGGCTCGGTGTATACTAAAGTGCTTCATTTACTAACCACATTACCTTGTAAATTTTTCTTCCTCCTTCATAATAGATTAATGCAACATAATCAAGTCAATAATATGAAGTCATAGACTCATCAATAAGTTACCCAAAGTATTCCTTATCCTCATCTGTCATATCCATCTTTCTCTATGTAGATATCTCAGTTCCTCATCTCTTATCTCCTCTTTATAGATGTTTAGATGTTTGTGATTAACATGATAAGTATTTTCAAAATAGTTGACATCAATGACAACATAATGACTGATTTAATTATCTTACATATCATTTCAGTACTTGGTGATCTTTAATACCAATCTTCATGTCATGCAGGTATTCAATCAGTTGTAGTTCATCAATCTCTCCCTTTGGCATTGATGGAAACACAAGCAATATGAAATATGTCATACACATACCAAACATGTATTCTACAACTATGTAAGTAAATGTTGTAGCTTGGTAAGCTCTCCCTAGCTTGATATTTAATATGTTTAATCACTATGTTACATGATAGCATTACAAGTGCAGACTTTCCTCTCCAGATTTGATATGTTTAGCTCTTAGATTCCTTCTGTTCTCAGCAACAAATCATCAAAACTCTCCCTGACTTTCTCTGATTATCTCTCCCTTAGATAGGTATGATCTCTCTATTTATCATTTTATTTATCTCTCCCTTTGACAACAATGCCAAAGAAAAACATAAAACATACAGCTCTGCAATAGCCAAGAGACTCTCTTATGTTTGGTGCAGACAATGTATCTCAGTATACTAATATGCCAATTCTTTGTTCTAGTTCTTCAAATCTTTCACAACCTTAGACATAATCCAAAGTATGAGCTATGTTGCATCAACATGAATGATCTTCTAATAATATTAGGTTGATACAACCTCCAGATCACATTAGTGACTGGTAGACATGGGATGGACCCCAAGTCTAGTCCTCAAGTATTCAAAAGTGTCCTTTGATAGAGGCTTGGTAAAAATATCAACAAGTTCCTCCTTTGATCTTGCTTCTCCTATACTTATTCTCTTAAGTAGTGATACTTAATAGAAATATGCTTTGTCTTTGAATGCATTAAAAGATTCTTAGAAATAGTTATTGCACTAGTGTTGTCACAATATATAATCATCGACTCAAGGATTACCTCATTCATCCATTCCAACACTTGTTTGATATAAGCAATGTTTGAACAGTTTGTAGTAGCACCAACATACTCTGCTTTGGTAGTAGACTGAGAAAGCCAAGGTTGTTTCTTACTTGTCTAAGTAACAAGTCTTTCACCAAAGAAAAAAGCTCCGCTGGTTGTGATCTTTCTATCATCTATATTTCCAACCCCATCTGCATCGGTGTAGACTCTTAGTTAAAATTTGCCTTCCTTAGGATACCATAAGCCATATTCCTCTATTTTCTTCAAGTATCTCAAGATTCTTTTCACTGCAACCATATGTGAATCCTTTGGATTGGCAAAAAATCTAGAAACAATCCCTGTTGCATGTGCAATATCTAGTTTAGTATGTACTACATACATCAGTTTACCAATCATAGATCGGTACAATGTCTGGTTTACCTCTGTAGATTCATCATCTTTAGTTAGTTTGCAGCATGTGACCATCAGTGTTCAAAATGGTTTAGCATATTCCATGCCAAATGTTCTCAATACTTCCTTTATGTACTTTGATTGTGTGATGAAAATTCCATCATTTTGTTGAATAACCTACAAGACTAGAAAGAATTTAATCTCTCTAAACATAAACATTTCAAATTCTTTTCTCATCTCGTCATAAAATGATTTAAAAATATGATCTTGTCCTCCAAATATTATATCATTGAAAATTATTTCATCAATCAAAATAGTATCATCAGATCCTCCTTTCATATACAAATTGTTGTTTTCACTAGTTCTTACAAAACCAATACTTCAAAGATAAGTATCAAACCTTTCATACCAAGCTCTTGGTGCTTTCTTTAAACCATATAAAGCTTTGTATAGTCTACATACCATGTCTTTCTGATTTGGATCAACAAACCCTTATGGTTGTTCTATGTAGACCTCCTCTTCTAGTATTCCATTCAAAAAAGTGAACTTAACATCCATTTGATAGACTTTACATTTCTTATGTGAAGCATATGCAAGTAACATGTAGACTCCTTCCAATCTAGCAACAGGTGAAAAAGTTTTACCATAATCAACACCTTCTTCCTATGCATATCCCTTGCAAACAAGTCTAGTTTTGTTTCTTGTAACCTCTCCATTCTCTTTCAGCTTATTTCTAAAAATCCATTTAGTACCGATAACATTCTTATCTTTTGGTCTACGTACTAAAGTCCATGTCTTTCTTTTCTCAATTTTTTCTATTTCTTGATTCATTGCATTTATCCATTCGTCATTCTCAAGTGCAAACTTAACATTCTTCGGTTAAAACTCACAAACTAAGCATGTTTTTTTTATTTTAACTTACTTCTTGTCAGTATGCTAGCTTTCTTGTCTCCAATAATTTGGTTCTCAGGATGATACATCCTGACAAATCTTTCTAGCACTTGATCTCTCCTTTGTTCTTCATTCTAATCATGTTCATTTCCTTGCTCGGTAGCTTCTTCATGTTCCTTGATTTCCCTTTGTTGTTCCTCAGCATTATTTTCCTGATGCTTAGTCAACTCAGCATGTGGCTTCAGTAGGTACTTTGGATGCTCAACATAAGTGAATATACCATAGTATTTTGGCTCCTTATTGCTTTCTTCATCATTTTTATCATCAAATTCATAAACTATGACATTAGAACTTTCAATCATCTTATTTGTAACCTTATTCAAAAACTTGTAAGATTTTATTTTAGTAGAATATCCAAGAAATATTCCCTCATCCCCTTTGGAGTCAAATTTCCCATTCCTATCATCTTTCAGAATAAAACATTTGCTATCAAAAATTATGAAGTATCTTACACTCGGTGCGTAACCAAACCATAACTCGTAGGGTGTTTTGTTTGTGTCTTTCTTCAATTGTACTCAGTTTAGAACATATATAGTTGTGATAACTACCTCTCTCTAGTATACTTGTGCATCATTCTTTTCTAACATTAGTGTCCTTGCACAATCAACAATTGATCTATTTCTCCTTTTAGCAATCCCATTATGCTACGGTGTTCTCAATGTAGAAACCTATCTTTTTATGCCATGCTCAGTACAATAGTTAGTGAATTCATCAGAAATAAACTCACCACCTCTATCAGACCTCAAGCATTTCAGTTCTTTCCCAATTTATTTTTCTACTTTTTCTTTGTACCATTTAAACATTTTAAATGCCTCATATTTCTATTTTAAAAACATTACAGTCATCAATAATCGTCAACATGAATAGTCTGTACTCTTAAAACTAGATTTTGTCATTTTCCCCTTTTGACATTCATGACACTTAACATGATCAGGCTTTGTTAGGCTAGGCAGACCTCTAACCTTTTTCTTTCTACTGATCTTAATCATTTTATCAAAATTTACATGACATAACCTTTTATGCCATAACCATGCATCCTCATTTTTCATCAGTAAACAAGAAGTCTTAGCATTGTCAAGATAAAATAAGTTATCTTTAGATTGTACTCCTATTCCAACAAGCTTTCCACTTTCATCAAATATCTTTACCTTCTTACTTTCAAAAGCTACTTGGTGACCTGAGTTGTTAAGTTGTGCCACACTTAGAAGATTGTAATTCAATCCTTTTACCTAATAAGAATTATCACATTTGATTTCATCATTTATCAATAAAGATCCTTTTCCTCTAACCATACATGGTGTATCATTACCCATTCTTACTGATCCTCCATTATAATGCTCAAGATGATTAAACTTTTCTTCATCACCAGTCATGTGATGTGTACAACCACTACCAATGATCCAAGTATCATTTTTACTAACTCTAGAAATGAGTGCTTTTTCTACATACCTTTCTTCTTCCTCATAATCATCCTTCATTGAACAAATACTACTTCAACATCATCATAGGTGTCAGTATCAGTATCATTCTCTTCAGAAAAGTAACATACCTTTTTTCCCTTATCTCTGTTATCTTGGTTGTCTCTTTTGTAGTGTCAGTAACTTCTGTTGTTTCTCCTTCCATAGCTTCCTTCACCAAATCGATCTTTGTTTCTATCTTCTTCTTTCTTGTTTAGACATCTAGCAGCAATATGGCCAAATTCTTTACAATTAAAACATGCTAAACGTAATTTACCCTTATATCTACCTTTACCTTTAGGTAATCTCCGAGCCATAAGAGCTTCAAGTTCAGCAAGCTCATCATCAGTTTTACTATCACTATCATTATTTATATTATGTCTACTGCTAGACCTACCAATCTTCAAAGAAGACATGAAAGAAAACTCAACAGATGATACAAAACTATTATCAAAATTGTTCAACTCAAAAGTTGTTAGCTTACCAATCAGACTATCAAGAGTAAGAGTATTTCCAGGTGCAGACTTCATTTCATGTATAGTAGATATTCTGATTGCATAAGCAGACAACAAGGTTCTTATAATTTTACTTACCACTGTATCTTCATTAATGATACCACTCGGTCCTTTGATAGCATTAACTACCTCCTATATTTAGTTTGTATATTGTACTATGTTTTCTCCTTCATTTTCATATCGTCAAACCTACTTCTTAGGCTTTCAGCTCTGGCTCTCTTGATATTAACATCACCACCATAGACTTGAGAAATTTTATCCCACATTTCCTTTACAGTAGTGAAATCTTTGACATCCTCAAATTTAGCATCGGATAGAGCAGCAGTAATCTCTATCATAGTAATGTTGTGTTCATGTTGATCTTTTAGTTGATCAAGAGTCAATGGTCCAGTCATTGGTTGTAAGTAGCCATTTTCAAGTAGATGTAAGGTAGAATCTCTGCTTCCAGATATATGAAGTTTCATTCGACTTTTCCATATAGTAAAGTTTTCCATGTTTAGCTTCAGCACCTCCCTCTTATAAATCTTGTGATATTTCTGTTGAAGTCCTTAAAACTCTGTTCCAAGAAACCAATGCTATGATACCAACTATTAGAATAACTGAGAGGGGGGGTTGAATCAGTTAGATGAGTTATCCTATAGTCCCAATTCTTAAGATGTAACTTTCAAAACAATTTCAACAAATTCTGCAACTCGGTAACATAAACTCTTAAACTATTTGTGCCTTTACCGATTATAAGTTAATTAACTCACAGTTATTACTAACCAAATCAAGTATGTAGTATGTAAAGTATGAAAATAAAGAAATCATCATAGAAACACATAACAAAATGATTTAACATGGAAACCCTATTAAGGGAAAAACCACTTGGGACCGGTAACCCAAAATAATTTTCACTCTTCTCAAGTGAGCTTGGTGAAGAGCCAACCCTGTTAAAGGTTAAAAACACACTGTTAGGTGTGACCTTGTTAGAGGATTTAAGAGTAACAGTTATCATTCAACCCGAATTCACTATGGGGTTGATAGGATAACAATGTACATTCATTGAATGACATAGGGGCATAACATAAGATAGTTAAGTCCACTCGGTTAAGAGATTTTTCTGTATCAATGGTTAAACTAAAATAGTAGTTGATCTAATTACAATACAACTTAACTTGTAGATGCTCAAATCTATTCTAATCCCATACAAATCCTCTAATCAATATATCAATTTACTTCCTCAACTTACTTTCACTCGGTAATAGCTCTCTGACGCTTGGTACTGTTTTGTAGTTTGGTTCTCCTTCAACTAGTTTGATTAGGCATGCATGAAAGTGTATTCACATGAAATATCTATAGTCTTCTTTCTTCTGGCATGTTTCAACAATGAAACTCATATCTCTTATATAGAAAAATAACCATTTTCATATCAACCATCAAATTTTGCCGCTTAATCTCCTTCATAGATTTTGCCTCTTAAACCCTCCTCGATAGTTTTTTGACTAACACATATCAATTCCATCCTTTAGATCTTCTCCAAATGTTGTCAGTCATTGTTCTTATAACAAACTTTATCCTCAATCTTGAAATCATAACAATTTCTAGCTCATCAATTTCTATTAGCTAAACTTAAGCATTCAATACTTTCATCCATACTCGGTTAACACAGAAATGCATTGGTGAACACAAGCTTGGTTAATATTATCGCTCGGTATACACTACACTAGCTCGGTGTATACTGAAGTGCTTCATTTACCGACCACATTGCCTTGTACATTTTTCTTCCTCCTTCATAATAGATTAATGAAACATAATCAAGTCAACAATATGAAGTCATAAACTCATCAATAACTTACCCAAAGTATTCCTTATCCTCATCTATCATATCCATCTTTCTCTATGTAGATATCTCAATTCTTCATCTCTTCTCTCCTCTTTACAGATGTTTACATGTTTGTAACTAACATGATAAGTACTATAAAACTAGTTGACATCAATGACAATATAATGACTGATTTAATTATCTTACATATCATTTCAGTACTCGGTGATCTTTAATCACTGATCTTCAAGTCATTTAGGTATTCAATCAGTTATAGTTCATCATTCATTTGTTGTTTTTTGAGGAAATTACAGAGGTGATTATGCTCTTGTATTGTAATCATTAATCCCTATGTAACACATGGAACCAATCAGAATTAGCGAAAGGTTAAGTAGCAAAAAGAGATAATCTAGATCATATATCTTAAATCTTGGAGAAAGTGAATTTTCTATATACGATATGATCTGGACCCTAAAACATTATGTGAGAGAAAGAATATGAAGGAGATCTCATATTTTCATAATAGAGAAGTATTCTGATGATCAAAGATAGAGTTCAGTGACTGAGTAGAACAAAGCAAAGCAGTGAAGGACATAACATAGACATATTTGATAGAAGAGATCAAATCTATACTGTAAGGTGAAGATCTATAATCAACATCATAGTGCTAACCAAAGGATCGGGTACTGAGACATTTTAATAGGTGTATCAAGGTAAATATTTTAATAGATTGGTTTTTACAAACCTTAGTAAATCTCTTAACCAAGTGCTTAGTTGTAATTCTTAAATCCTTTTGCAAGGTAGATTGTATAAGTCCCAAAGCTCTTAATAGGGAAGACCCCTCATAGGGGTAGGTCATATTTTGTGATCAAATTTGTAGCCCTAACAGGAAAACTTTATACTATAGTAGTGAATATCTGTTGGTGTCATCCCCACCCCAGTTTTACCTTTCAAGGGTTTCTAGGTAACCAAAATCATTGTGTTATGTTTATTTTCATGGGTGATGTTTAGCTTATTAGATCCATTATGCTATTGAGTTTTATACTTATGCTACGCAAGTTTCATTTATATAAAAAATGGATAAATCAGTGATATCTAATTCACCCCCACCACCTCTCACTATCACATTTTCCCAATAGATTTCCAACAATTGGTATCAAAGCTTGGTCTCCTAAATAAGTCTAACCACTTGTGAGATAAAGATCTTGAGATGGATGTTTATAGGTTGGGAAAATCATAGAGAACCAGAAGATCCACATTTAGTTTGCATTACAACAATTTGAAGTAGCTAGAGGAGAACTAAAGAAATCCCTAAGAAGAAGAAGAGAAATAGCTATTCAACAAAATGAAACACAATATCAAGAAGAGGATACTACTGGACTATTTGATAGTGGAAACTCTGTAGAAAGTGACAAATCCATTAAAAAAATACTAAAGAAAAACAAAATAATGAATGAGGACATCATAAATCTGAAGAGAGAACAAGAAATAAAATCTATGAGACTCTGTGAAGTAGTTGAACAGAAAAGGAAAGTTGAAGAAGATAAGACAATGGATGAAGAACATAAAAGACAAATGTGAATGAGACTTGATGAAATGACAAGTAACATGTAAAGGTTAACAAAAATTCAACTAGACATGGTAAATCAACTACTACTGGCTAATCAAGAATTGGACAGGAAAGATGTGGAACTCACCAATCTAAGATCAGAAGACAATCAACTGAGGAATGAATCAAGAACTGAAAAGGAAGTTAATGAAATGATGAACAAGCCTAATGAAGCTATGAGATATTTTGAAGAGTTGTTAAGGTCACCTAGAAGATCTAGTGATACATCTAGACTTAGAAATGATGAGAAAAAATCATCCACTAAGGAAGGTGAATCATGAAAGAGTGGAGAGAAAAGGAATGCAAAACCAAAGAATAGCAAGCCCACTTTCCATCACTTTAGAAAGCTAGGGCATACAACCAACATCTATAGAAGAAAACATGGTAAGTCTGATCCTAAACCAAACTTTAATGGACATTGTTTTAACAGTAAGAAACATGGACATCAGGAACATGAATGTAGGAAAAAGGTTATTAATCCACCTAACTCACCTAAATTTCAAGGACACTATTTCAACTATTAGAAATATGGACATAGACCATTTGAATGCAGATCAAAACCCAAATGGTCATCAAATTAATAGATGAATGTTGGAAAGTTGTCTATACTGAGATATATGACTAGTTATAGTTTTTTCATTATGGCAACAAAGTCATATAGCAGTTTGGAGTCAGTGGACTAAGTGTAAAGATCAGAAGTTAGCTAAGTGTTGAAGATTGGACAATTTACAAAGTTCTTGCAGCTCATAGCACATGTGCCCATGTGTATGGATGAATTAAGGTATGTGCCCTAGAAGTTAACATTGTTAGACTATACTTATTCTTAGTCTAAGAGTGCATAAGTAGATATGAAAAGATGTGAAGGTTGCAATCAGTTGAAGTTACATAGCCAGTGTGTGCCAGCAGAGAAAAGAGCATAGAGCCGACAATGACTATTTTGGTTTGTGATTGTAAATTAATGTTGTAGAGACTATGCGCCCATTGTATTTAGGTTGCCAACATATGTATATGTATAATTGTAAGCCTGCTTAAGCAAGTTCATTTGGAAGTGTTATTTGTAATTAGT
This sequence comes from Chamaecyparis obtusa, assembly GCA_027943335.1. Classification (NCBI taxonomy): domain Eukaryota; kingdom Viridiplantae; phylum Streptophyta; class Pinopsida; order Cupressales; family Cupressaceae; genus Chamaecyparis; species Chamaecyparis obtusa. Next base: position 194,431 of record BSBK01005465.1, read on the forward strand.
TATAGGGATGACCTAATTGTATAATTGGTATGAGCACATAAATATAAGGTGTTCCCATTGTATTCAGCATGGAAGTGAAGCAAGTTGTATTAGAGTTGAGATAAACAAAGAAGAGGTATGCTAAGTGAGCATAAGATTTATTAGAGCTTTACAAGAGGTCAAAGCATCAGCACACCAAAGGAACTGATCTGACAAGTAGTGTCACAGTAACAGTTCACCTATAGATATAGTGTGTATCTGATTCAAAAGGTTGTAGCCTTCATCATTTGAGCAGTGAGCTCTAGGATAGTGAGTCCACTCCCCTAAGAGGGATCATTGTAAAAGACTCCTAATAGGGTCCGACCCTTAACAAGGTCTACTATACTAAAAGCATTGTAAAGCTACTCCTAATAGGGTAAAGGATCTTCTAACAAGGATCACAAAACACTAGTGTAGATTATTAGTGGGTATCAAGTCCCACTAGCATTTTTACCTATTTGGGTTTCCCCGTAACCATATTGGTGTCATGTGTTTATTTCATGTTTCATGTTTATGTGAATGTTTAATTCATTACTTAAGCATTTATAATTCAGTATTCAGATTAAAGTGAAAAGTTAAAATAGAGTGAATACTGATGCACCCCTCCCCCTCTCAGTGTTCCCATTCCTAACAATTGGTATCAGAGCTCTGGTCCTTAGCATAGAAGTTTAACCACTTGAGGAGATCATGGAAAAAGAAGATATGAAACATTTGAAGAAGAATCTTGAAGCGGCTCTTGAAGACCTGGACTATTCATGATTCTTGAGAGATTGGATTCCTAGCGAAATCCTTGTAGGTAGGGAGGATACTTAGTGCGTTTCACATTCAACTTGGTTAGTGAGTCTTCTCTTATTGATCGACACATTCTCTCTCTGGTGAGGTTGATAGATCACGTGGGGTCGATATCGTGAGCTTTGGTGAATCAAAATTAGTTAGTGCATCTTCTCTTATTGATTGATACATTCTCTCCCCAGAGAGGTTGATAGATCACGTGGAGTTGATATCACAGACCTTGGTGGAACAAAACTTTGTCGTGGCATGTCAGATTAATCTGCTTGCTTTGTTTGGGTTAAAAGTGAAAAGGTGTCAAAAACCTTGGATCTGGAGCCAAGTCCCCTTGTGGTATAAATCTGTGAGTCACCTTTAGAGAGGGTTAACCGTAGCAGATGATCCCTTCATAGGGAAAACTACGTTGACGGAACCTCAAGTGGTCATAGCCATTTCAAACGTGGTAGTGATAGCCACTATATAAATGTCCTTGTGGAAGAAATCTCCACAGGTATGGTTCATTGTTGGGTTGTCAGATCTCCCTAGCAGCTCTTGAAGATTAAGTTCTCGGACTGTGTCAAAACCCTGGTGCACTAGGATTGGAGTTCACCCCTTTGAATCATAAAAGTTGCAAAGTCAAACCATTACTAAAAACCCTAGAGAGGCCAATTTTTTTCATTCTCAGGTATATGTGTGTTATTGCAAAACTTTTCAGAACATACACAATTAGTAATCTCAGGGATTAGCACAATTTGGTCACTTGATTGTTCATGCACAAGGTTGCTTTTGCCCTTGTTCATTGTTTTCAGACATGCTTGGAATCACTTGCTTTCTATTCTGCGTGTTTGTTTATCTACTTGGCTATTAAAAATGATCAAATTTGGTATAACCTTCAAAATTTGGATAGTACAATTTGCAAACAATCCAGAATTGAAAACCTTAAATTTTGCAAAAATTGACATAAAATTCTTTCTGGAGTCAAAAGTCATTTCAGGAAGTCAAAAGTCGTACGACTTTTTGTCAAATGTCATTTCAGTATTGCCCATCTGTTGTATGATTGAGAAACCAGTGTCGTACAAGTTTTCATGCCAGCAAATCCAAGGAAGTCAAAATCCTGTTAGCAACTATCCAAAAGACTAAGAAAATATTTTAAAGGACTCTCTAACAATGAACTTGAAGAAAAAGTCAAACAATTGAGTGAAGAAAATGCATCTCTATTGAGTCGGCTTAAAGAATTAGATGACAAACTCATGAACAATCAAGATGTCTACAATGAACAATTCAAGGAAAACCTTCAACTGAATGAAGAACTAAGGCAAGAAAACATGGAAATCTTAGAGCTAAGAAACAACAATTAAAGCTTGGAGTCTGAATTGAAAAAGTCAAAGGATCATATAGCCAAATTACACACCAATGCTGAATTGTTAGAATCATAGTTGTATGCAAAAAGAATCAAAGGAGACACTAGCTGTATCAAATACAATGAAGCACAAAATCAGATTGATAGTATGTGAGCAAGAAAAGATTCACAAAAGAACTCTACCGATGATGAGAAGATTGAAGATCAAAACAAAGACAATGGTGGTCCTCCCAAGAATGAGTGCAAGCCAGTAGAACGCACCTGTTTTGCATGTAACAAGCATAGACACATTGCAAGGAGTTGTACAGAGGTAAAACCTTTTAATGGTTACTATTATACATGTAATAGATTTGGTCATAGAGCAATAAATTGCAAGACTAGTAAAAAGAGCAAGATTCAGCATGATCAAAGAAATTAGAATCAGACAAATGTTAGAAGTTCTTAGAATGTTACATGTTAGATATGTAACTATAATGGTCACTTAGCCAGAACATGTAGAATGGTGACTCATGTCAATGCACCAAGGAATAATAGACCTCCAATGATTTGTTACACCTGTAACAAGGCTAGACATATCTCAAAGTTTTGTAGATCAAGGATGCAAGGTCAGGAAAGCCCTAAAAAGAGCGAAGAACCAATTTTGGATCCTAAAGTAGAAGTCAAGTTTGTGAAGGCCTCAGAAGATGTGAGCTTGATTTGGTTGGAAGGAAAGAAGGACAATGTCGTTGAGAATGTATTGGATGCATCCCAAGTGGACACACCCTCTACATCTGCATAAATGGCCCTCAAGGTCATAGGGGGAGCTAATTTATTTCTACAGCCCTGTGTGGCTGGTATACTCATCCTCAAAGTATGCGCTTTTGGAATTAAGCTATTAAAGTGTTTGGAAACCATTGTGCAAGAGTGCACATGCTGATTTTTAGTGGAACCTAAGTTTGAAAATTTGAAGTGACAGCCCGGTTTACGAATTGTATTAATGGAAAATTTCTTACTTTATGTACACAAAAAGTTGTTTATTCACTCATTGCATTCATACTCAGAGCGATTGGAGAGTAGATTGAGCTTTGGAAGTTGTGAAGATTTGGAGATTGAGCTATTAGTATTTGCAGTGCATTTGATTGGTTGCAAAAACCCTAGCTCATTGCCCCAATTCAAAAACCATTAGAACATCTCAGAGATCATTTGGAAAGAGAATATCAAGTCATGGCCATGCCTATTCTTTTTGATGTTGCTGGGAAGAAGACATATGTTTTCAAGAGGCACCCATTTAAGTCAACTGTAGATGATTTAGAGGGAGCTTTCTCTCACATGTTGATGGGTGTCATGAATGTAGAAGACATAAGGGCTTACATCTATTGTAAGAAGGAACCTATTGGACTAGATAGGTTAAGGGCACACATGGACACAATGTTGAAACTAGACAAAACTTTCATGGATGAATACACAAAATGGAATGATCACCCCATTCTTGAATATGCCATGGTATATGAATTCTATGAGGAAGAATGGATAAAGATATTGTTGAGCAGAATCCATGATGATTTGTTTTGGGTTGCAGATGTACTAGTAAGAATCATAGGAGACCTAATTCATGAGATGATAGGCCTTTCTAAGATAGGCACCATCCTTCCTATGGGTAAGGATGTTAGGAAAATGGTGCAGCAAGTATGTAAATCTAGGAGTGATAAGCGCGGCATGACCATTGAGCCTATAGAGTAGTCAGACATTAAGTTGTTATCAATGATACTTGGTTACAGATTTCATCACACCAATAGAGTGAATAGTGTGTTTACGAGCACTATTCTAGTAGCCATCCATCTTGTGCAAGAAGATGGAGAGTTCAACTTTTGTGAGATCTTGTGCACATAGTTGATAGACAATATCAAAGCTATAAAACTTGACAAGACTAAAGTATTCAGGTTTGGGTCCCTAATCATCTATATGTACATTCATATAGTCAGTAAAGTGTCAGACTTGTATCTAGACAAGTCCATTCCTACCATGCCACGGATATCTAACAAGGCATCCATTAAAACCACACTTAGAGATTACATTACTTTGGAATTGAAGACTTTCAGAGAAAGAATGCAGATGAGGTACAAGAATCCTGAGAGTATTGTGGAAAGGTATAAGGATACAATATGCTTCATGGTGGAAATTGATACTACATGTATGGAAGCTGTGGAACCTAGAACTAAGTGGATTCATCCACTTGGATATGAAGTTGAAGAACAAATTCTTGAAGCTTATGCATAGGTACTGCTATTAGCCCCTAAGGATGACAATGAACCTAGGTGGGGAACCTATGAAGATAAAACTAGAGAAGTTGATGCTAAGATGAACAGTGTTGCAACAAAAAGAAAGGTTGCAAAAGTCACATCAGAGATCCTAAGAATTCATGGTGTATCACAAGCAGACCTTGATAAAGTAAGGGATGAAAATATTTCTCTAGAATTGAATATCACAACAAAAGAACAAGAAGATCCCAAGGTAAAGAAGATAAAAATTGAGAAAGATGGCAATCAGAAGGATAAAGAAGATAGTACTCCTTCTATGCCCAAAGATACTCCTCTGGAGTATAAGCCTTTATTCAAGAGGAAGAAAGAAGAAAGCACTAGTCATCCATCCTCATGAACTTTAAGGAGCAAGAAAAAACACTCAAGCACCTCCTTAGGCAGGATTTAGACCTAGCCTCAAAGTTCTAAATGCAAGAATTGTTGATGAGGGAAGAATTGATCAAATAGAGAAGTTCTATGAATCATACAATGAGATTGATAAGTCTAAAATTCATGGTATGATTATCAAACATATGATAAAGTTCAAAAAGATAGTTCTTGAATTGAAAATAGAAATACCAGATAATGTATGGGACATTCTAGAAAACCTTAAAAGACAAGAAAATGAAGAAGACCTAAGGATCAGGGAAGAAGCGCTAGAAGACACTCTACCTGTATGTTCTAAAGAAGAAGTGGATCTAATATTGAATTTGGTAAAACCACACCTTAGAACAAAGATGAGAACTCTTCACATTATGAACAAATATTATGAGTTGATAACAAAGGAAACAAAGAAGTCCTTTGAAAAGGTGTTGTTGGAACAACAGATCAAACCACCTACTACGCCCATCACTCATGCACCCATCAAGGAAGATAAAGTGGCAGAGCTCACTAATGTACCAATAACAAGTCCTCAAGACTCAGCGCCCATAGCAGAAACTCAAACTAAAGCAGTTCAGTCTATGCCTATGATAGAATCACCCAAAGATAGCACAATTATCATAGATAATGTGGAAATAGCCATGGCGGCTACTGATAAGGAGTTGGGAAAGTTTGAGGAAGCATTTGTCAACACTGAGGAAACAAAATCTTATGCAGCAATACCCCTCCCACTCAGCAAGAAGAAGTAGTCATAGAAGATATATCTGATGAAGAAAAGAAAGAAGGAGAAGAGATGGAAAAGAAAGATGAATCTTCTATTGGTTTGGTCAAGGTGAAACAAGAGGTGATGGATAGCAATTCCATCACTCCCTCCTTAGCTTTGTTGTCAAGTTTCACACCTGACACTAGTAGTTTGGACTCTTGGAAGGAAGAAGACCTGATTAAGTTCAACATCCTAGCTATGGAGAAGGTGAAGGAGAAGCAAGTAATGAGGAATCCTCTCCTTGTGGAATCAGTAAATATTTTGAACAGTTTGTTGTTGGAGGATAAGAAGATGGAAAATGTACATTCAATTGATGATGTGAGCATAGTCATCTCTTAGTTCAAAGTTAATTTTTCTAGCTTAGAAGAATCTGTGTCCATAATGGTAGAGGAGAAATACCTAAAGAAGAGACTTAATGAACTAATAAGTAATTTTGCACTAGACTTAACCTCTCTTAAGTCTAGTTAGGCATCATTGAAGGAATTTGCATATCAAGGAAGAAAAGTCATTGCAGAATCCATGGATCAGGATAAGTTCACTAATGCCCATCTGAAGAAGATCAAAGATGTAGAGGCAATGATTAAGAAGGTGAAGATTTTAGTGCAAGACACATCCACTAATGTAAACATGTGCAACAATGTCTATCAAGGATAGTTGGATATAATTGAGAAGACAGAGAAAGAAATAGAGAAGATAAGGTCTAGATAGACTCAGTTGAGGAATGCTCTTGTGCCCTCTCTAGATATTCTCAGTCATAACATAAAGGAGATTGATGCAACCATGATAACCTGTGATCAAGGTCCAAGCATAGAATTGGAGAAGATGGAGAAGCTACAATATGCATTATGCGCCCATCTACAGATAGTCAATTCTCTGATAACCTTTTGGAAGAAGGAAATCCAGTAACTCAAGGTTACATATCCGGATGTTTTTCCTTAGTAAGTGTTTATAGATAAAGTTCTTTGATGCACCTTTGTCATTAATGTCAAAGGGGGAGTTGTATAGAATATGAAGTTCACATATGTATAGGGAGATATAAGAGTATGTATAAAGATGTATCGAAGACAAAAGTTTTTTGTAGTAAGGAACAGTTAGAGACTTAGCCATATTCCTTTGTTGCCATCAATGACAAAGGGGGAGATGTTGGAAAGTTGTCTATACTAAGATATATGACTAGTTATAGTGTTTTCATTATGGAAACAAAGTCATATAGTAGTTTGGAGTCAACGCATTAAGTGTAAAGATCAGAATTCAACTAAGTGTTGAAGACTGGACAGTGTACAAAGTTCCTGCAGCTCAGAGCACCTGCACCCATGTGTACAGATGAATTAAGGTATACGCCCTGGAGGTTAAGATTGTTAGACTATACTTATGATTATTCTAAGATTGCATAAGTATATATGAAAAGATGTGAAGGTTATAGTCAATTGAAGTTGCACAGCCAGTGTGTGCTAGCAGAGAACAGAGCATAGAACTGACAGTGACTATTTTGGTTTGCGATTGTAAATTAATGTTGTAGAGGCTATGCACCCCTTGTATTTAGGTTACTGACATATGTATATGTATAATTGTAAGCACACTTAAGCTAATTCATTTGGAAGCATTATTTCTAATTAGTTATAGGGCTGACCTAATTGTATAATTGGTATGAGCACATAAATATAAGGTGCACCCATTGTATTCAGCATGGAAGTGAAGCAAGTTGTATTAGAGTTGAGATCAGTAGAATAGAGGTATTCTAAGTGAGAATAAGATGTATTAGAACTTTGCAAGAGGTAAAATCATCAACACACCAAAGGAACTGATTTGACAAGCAGTGTCACAGTAATAGTTCACCTACAGATATAGTGTGTATCTAATTTAGAAGGTTGTAGCCTTCATCATTTGATCAGTGAACTCTAGGACAATGAGTCCACTCCCCTAACAGGGATCATTATAAAAGACTCCTAACAGGGTCTGACCCTTAACAAGGTCTACTGTACTAAAAGAATTGTAAAGCTACTCCTAACAGGGTAAAGGATCTTCTAACAAGGATCACAAAAAACTACTGCAGATTATTAGTGGGTATCAAGTCCCACTGGGGATTTTACCTATTTGGGTTTCCCCGTAACCATATCAGTGTCATGTGTTGATTTCATGTTTCATGTTTATGTGAATGTTTAATTTAGTACTTAAGCATTTATAATTCAGTATTCAGATTAAAGTGAAAAGTTAAAATATAGTGAACACTGATTCACCCCCCCCTCTCAGTGTTCCCATTCCTAACAATGAAGTCACCTAAGAAGGGTAATACATATAATTGGAACTACAACACTTGGTATAATTGCCATTAATGTGGAAAATATGGTCACATTGGTGAAAATTGTCTAAAGATACACTTTAGGGGTAAATCCAAGAGTTGGATGAATGGTAGTATGGTATGCTATACATGCAATATTATAGGCCACCTAAAGATAGATTTTAGATCACACATACCAAGCGATGAGAAAAGAAAGAATGAAGAAACCATTAAGAAAATAAGAAATTAGATGAACAAAACATGGAAGAAGAAAGAAGAGGGAAGCAATAGTGAAGCAAGTACACCTGAGGTCACCCAATCTGATGGATTAGGTGATCACACTACTTCAAAATAAGAAAGGAAGGTATGTATTGAACTGAGTCCTATAATGTTTTAGCCTTACATCAGTTCCCAACATTTGTTGAGAAAAAGTCCATATCCTCATAGATTAAGATGCATTAGGACAGATTTGAGCAAAGAACTACGCTACATATTTGATGTCGAGAATCATTATTCTTTTCTATAGTGATCAGGTCACTAATGTATGTCGAGCACCTGTGATAGCTAAGATGTGATGTACACTAAGCTATAACCAAATGGTTGTATCGACCGAGCTTATGTTGACCAAGTTTAAGATGAGATTGCTGAGATAGTTGTATCTCACCTAGAAAATGTGAGGATCATTAATGAAGCCCTAATCTAACCATTTGAAGCCTACAAAGAGAGAAGTTACCATTTATTTCATTCCACTAGTGAATTGAGAATTTGTAGACTGATTCAAAAGGTGAGTAACTAGTGCAATTAGTGCTAAGTACGATTTGAAGAAATCCTCGCAGCGTATCATCGACAAAACATTTGAAGAACACTTGTGCAAGGTATTTTACTAAGAAAGTATTTTCAGTACTTCAACCCTTACGTTGAAAGACATGGCATCATAATCATTAGTTGCAATGAAGAAGAAAGGGAAAGAGGTCTTTAATGTTCAATTAGTGAGGAATGAGGCATGCAAGTCACAAAGGTTTTAGGTCATTCCAGAAAGTGCAATCACAGGAGATCTGACTATAGCCCTATCATCAATTACAAAGAAATTCTTAATGATAAATGATATTCGGTCATGTGATATGTGCAAGATTGGAGAAATCGATGATTATGAACTAAGAGAGGCATATGATAAACTATGTAGTAACAGGGTGTTGAAGCTAGAAAACTAGAAGGTTGTTGAGCAAGGGTTAGTTCATGCCCTTGACTTTCCACAAAATTTCAAAGTAGAGTGGATCAAGATTGTACTAAGCAAGGTACATGATATGAAAATATGGCTGGAGGATGGACCATTCCAAAAAACCAAATACATGATTCACTGGGTAATTAGGTACCCTAAACTCCCTGGGAAGAAAACAACAAGATGTCAAAGCAAGGAGAAAATACAAGAAAACACACAGGAAATATGGAACAAGGGAGGCATGACTATCTCTACTATCACCAACCTGGAAATTGAGTTTTTAGTAAGGGTGATAGCACAAAAATTTTATCAGTCAAGTCAGTTGGATAGTGTCCCATGCATGGCAGTGGACCAAGATTGGAAGATAATAAAGAAGGATCACACATACAACCTTTCCAAGCTCCAACTTACACAACTTGCCAAGAATCTTACAATAATCCAGAAATAAAATAATTCATTGTGTAAGTTCAGTTCCCTACTTGTTTGTTTATTCTTCTACATTTAGAAAAATTTTCCTACTGTTGGAGTAGAATGGGATAAGAGTAGACCAATGACAATTTAGATTAATGAGTTTATTATTCAAATGGGTGGTAACTTTGAAAGCATTATGGGATATTACTTTATTTAGTTCAAGAAGAAAATGAGGAAAAGAAGTAGAATTCCTATATCCTTAGTATAGAAATACATTCAGGACATATACTTTCTAGTTGACACTGACCTCACATATGCTCAAGCTGTAATACTAAGGGTATCATGGCTAATTCCATTACCTTATGAGGTAAACATTGATGAAACTACAACAACAATCATAGCCTTATTAGTGGAGGAAGTTGATAGGAAGGCTACATATTTTGTAACCTATGAGGAAGAAAAGGCTAAGATAACCATGGGACTAAAGTTTTCTACCATGGAGAGAAAGAGGAAAAAGATAGTAAAAAACATTGAGAAGATGATATTAGAAGGAGAGGTAGATGCACCTCTAGAACTGCTCAACGATTAGGAGAAGATAAGTCAAGTGAGTCTAGTAAAAGTGAAGAGGAGGAGAAAGTAGTAGAAAATAAAGGTAATAAGGCATTAGTTTCCGATCCTATAAGGAAAACAATGCAGAAACAAAATCCTATCTCCTCACCTGTACTTAGGCCAAGAACTAGTGTAGCCTCTACTGCTATAGCTTCTGAGCCTCAAAAGAAAACCCCCACATCAAGGAAGAGAAAAATTGTTCAACCTAAGGCAGTGCCAAGCCAATTGAAGAAGAAACCAAGGAGAAAACTCATTTTGGAGAAGGATGATGAGGAAACCAACAATGATAAGGAAATAAAGAAGAAGGTATCATTACAAAAGATAGTACTGTCTGTGGATGAAATATGTCACAACATTAAGAGCACTGCTCGAGTAGCAGGCTTCAAACAAACAAAATTTGAAAGAATGAGTATTGAGGATAAAGAAAAAGTTGAAGAAGCAATGCTTGAGATGCTCTGCATATTCAAAATTGATGAAGGGTGCTCCCCTTAATACCACAAACACGTAACAGAAACAGAGAAACAACAACAATATGCAAGAACAAAAAATTGGCTTCTTATTATCTCCACAAATGTGGAATTACAAACTTTCAGAATTAAAATATGCAAAGCCACATGGGCATTCCCTTACAATATTTTGTAGGACGAAGCCTCGAATCAATACCCAGATCTGCTACCTAGAACTATCCCAAACTGCCTAAGACAATACTACAGACCTTTCTTATATAGGCAATTTCCACCACCTGAGAAGGTTCCAAAAATTTAGCCCTTTAGGCCGACTAAACATAGAATTATTTATTTTTCACAATTATTACAATAGGGTCGCCTCAAAAGAAATACAAAATATGATTTTAGGTAACCCAACTTCCGGAGGCCATAACTTTTTAATTGTAACTTTGTTTTTCTATTGTAACCACTTTTCAGAAATGCCATGACGAGATCTATAGTGCCTAACATGCACTAGCGCCAGTTAGCCGAGGGTCGATCATGATCTAGAGCCTCTAAGGCCTTCAAAATTGACCTAAAAGATTTTGTACCCAAAAACTTCAATAACTTCACCAATACTGATGATTTTGCAATGAAACTCAACTAGTAGGCTGAAATGACTAGGATGAACCTCCAACTATGAAATCAAAACATTCTAAGATCATATGACCAACTTACTACAAATAGTAAGTTTCCATAAATAGTAGCTCTGCACAAGATAGACCTTATTGAAAAGCAAATAGAAATATTTTTGGGTGATGCAAGATTGCTCTTACACCCAGGATGCTCCTACATCAAAAATGGTACCACTTCAATTGGGGAAACTAATTCTTGATGAATTATATCAAAGTCTAGCATAGAAATGGGAATATGCCCTTTTAACAAAAAATTAATTCAAGGAAGCCACACTTGCTCAAGTCACACCAAACTTATCCCCTGCTTACATTCAACAATACATGGAGAAGTACAAAAATAGATTCATTCCCAAGCTCCGGTCATACTCTATCCTTCAACACAAGGTTAAAGATGTTGTTCAACAAAGTCTAATGGTATGGAAGATCATTTTTGGTCTTATAATTGATCAAAGTATACAACAGGATGCCAGCACATCTATGGGAATTATACTAGATAATAAAGAGGATGTTAGTGAACCTCAAATTCATAAGGAAGGAGCTCAGAAAACTAAGGAGCATGAGAAGACAACTAAAATAACCATTTTTTATATCATTAAGGACACCCCAGTGAAAACTCATATATTGACCGAGGAAGAAATTCAAGCCAAGGTAGCCAAAGATACATCTTTGCCGACAATAATCCTATTTTATTACAAGTGCTACATTATCCATAGATTGAGGATACATCAACTATTAAAGTTACCTATTCCAATCCACACATAGCTACAGCTGATATGCTAGCTCCAGTCATAGTACTACTACCAAGGAACAAGATAAGTCAGTAATTACACCTACGCCTACATCTTCCGAGGATTCAAGGAAAGGGCAAGCAGAATAGTCTGCATTGGCTATATTAAATCCACATGTGGAGGAAAAGGAACCAAAAAAGAAAGAGATAGAAAAAGTAATAGACACTCAAGAACCTAAGGAGCAAGAGGAAATAAAAGCTCTTATACAGATGTTGAGTGGTACAACACCTAGAAAGAAGTCACAGAAAAAGGAGGAATTTCCCACTCCACAAGTGACACTCGAGGAAGTTATTGTGATTCCTAAATGGGACACAAATAACTTGACCTATGATCAGATGTAAATTCTACAAGATCTACTAAAGAAGAAGAGAAAATAGGAAGAAATGAGAAAGGAACATCAGAAAAAGAAAGTACTTCATGAAATAAAAGGCATATTCATAGATGCTTTCGATAGGACTGATGTAAATGAATCTAGCCCTATTTTGGTACAACTTGTTCACATTTTCAAGAAAGTGACTAATGACAACAACGATGCTAATGAGAAGTTGTTGTAGTGGTGAGAAAGGAAATTTGAGACCAAGGTACTTAATAAGGTCTCTATAGACATTGTAGTGAAGCAGGTAGAACTTTCTAACTTAATAATAAACTCAAAAGAAGGTGTACAAAATGCACATTCTTTTTATAAGAAATTGAATGATGTGGAAGTGTTTACCAATGACAACTAGGATCTGATAGATAAGCTACAAGTAGATATCAGGTCTATAGGTCACTCATTGAGCTTAAATGCAAGTTCCATCTCTATGAATTATACCAGGCTTCTACATACTCAAGGGAGGTTATCCGAGCTGATGGATAATGATGGTAAGATAAGGGCTCTCTTACTCTCCATTCAAATAATGTTAACACCTCATCTAGAGGCCATAAAAAGAGAGTTAGTTATAGAAAAGGAATTAGTTTAGAAAGATCCCCATCTTTCTATTACCGAGAGCCTAGTTGACCTAGCTGTCAAGCTAGAGGTAAAGTTTGAGGTTTTGAAGATTGCAACATCCAGTTGGGAAAGTGCATTGCATACGGTCATGCAACTTCATAAACCATTTCTAGACAAGTATTTCGAGATCCCTACACATCAAGAACATCAAGTGACAAAAACAAGGGGGAAATAGGAGTGACATGACATGTTAAGTCACAAAGAGGGAACAACATCAGAATGAAGAAAGAAGAAATGAATGGTATGACATCCTAAGTTTTGTAAATATGTATATGTATTCGAATGTATGTCAAATAAGGAAGTCTTATATGTACAAATGTAAATTTTGTTTTGTAAGACCGAGTTAAGTTTTAGGGGGAGTATGTTGTTAATACTTTTGTTAGTACTAAGTACTCTTGTAAATGTAATGAAAATTTCATGGCGAAGTGTTTTTTCCACTAATGTCAAAGGGATAGATTGTTGATCCCTAAATTTTTGTTGTCTATTAGTGTCTTACACTTAGTCATTTTCTAGGCAATGTTGGTCAATCATCACTGTGACCAAGTCATCATATATAGGCTGAGTCATGTATAATGTACATTTACTAAGCACTAGTCACTACCAAGTAAAATAGTGGTCACCAAGTACTTTTGTATTAGTTGAGCACCATAATATAAAGAATAGTGAATGTTGAGTGCCAAAGATAGCTAATGTCGAGCAAGCCAAAATTGACATATGTGTTTGTTATGGCATAAACACTTAGGTAAACCATTTTGGCTGACATTTATATTTCATTTTTTATTTTTTGAGGAAATCATGGAGGTGATTCTACTCTTGTACTATAATCATTAATCCCTATGTAACACATAGAACCAATCAGAATTAGGGAAAGGTTAAGCGGAAAAAAGAGATAATCTAGATCATAGATCTTAAATCTTGGAGAAAGTTAATTGTCTATATAAGATATGATCTAAACCCTAAAATAGTGTGTGAGAGAAAGAATATGAAGGAGATATCATATTTTTAGAACAGAGAAGTATTATGATGATCATAGATAGAGTTCAGTGACCGAGTAGAACAAAGAAAAATAGTGAAGGAAAGAACAGAGACATATTTGATAGAAGAGATCAAATCTATACTATAAGGAGAAGATTTGTAATCAGTATCACAGTGAAAATTGAAGGATCATGTACTGAGACATTTTAACATGTGTATCAGGGTAAATCTTTTAACAGAGTGGTTTTGACAAAACTTAGTAAATCTCCTAACCAAGTTCTTACTTATTTGTAAGTCTTAAATCCTTTTGCAAGGTAGATTATATAAGTCTCAAAGCTCTTAACAGGGTAGATCATATTTTGTGATCAAATTTGTAGCCCTAACATGCAAACTTTATACTGTAGTAGTGAAGATTTGTGGGTGTCATCCTCACCCTAGTTTTACCTTTCAAGGGTTTCTAGGTAACCAAAATCATTCTGTTATTTTTATTTTCATGGGTGATGTTTATCTTATTAGATATGTTGTGTTGTTTATTTTTATGCTTATGCTATGCAAGTCTCATTTATATAAAAAATGGATAAATAAGTGATATATGATTCACCCCCCTCTCAGTATCACATTTTCCCAATAGATTTCCAATAGTTTATTTTGAAGATTGATGAAAGTGCTTACACATTGATTCAATTCCCCCTCTCATTATCCACATCACTCCAACAATAGATACATATATACATGTTAACATAACTATTGCAAAGATAAAAAAATAGTATGTTATGTCGTGTGCTTGATGCAAGTTTGACAAATAAATGATCAGTTATGAGGTTTTCATCAATGTCAACCTAGTGATTGTTGGTTGGCAGAGTTCCTATTATGATGAGATAAGTTCAAGAGGTTGAACCCTAAGCTATGGTATGAGTTTAATTGTGTGATCATGAAGGAATCTTGTTTAATCTATCTAGATGATATATCCATGACCGCATAAGTGTATCTTATGTGTGTAGTGAGTTATTCTTGTTTGAAGGATGTCAGGTAGGCATGGAGAAAAGGTTGAGGCCAAGGAGTGGTGATTTGATTATTGTGTCAAAATAGTTGGTGTGATTCTTATAAGAGACTTACAATTATCTTTGGATGTCTAGTGTGTGAGTGCTACTATTGGTGTAGACTGATTAACTAAGTTACGATTGGAAGAAGGTTTTCATTGTAACTGCTAGAACAATAAGTGACTGACAGTAAGTGATCTGAATGTTGTTTCAAATTGATAAAGTATTTGATGGAGCAATCATACAATATGATTGATACCATTTTATATATACTATGTTAAGGATCATGACTTATAATGTTGATAGATGAATATGGTTTAATTGAATGGAAGTAGTATTACTAGAATGAATATATAAACAAGACAAAGTTCTTCAAAAGGTAATGAAGATTTTTGAATCGGTGGAGAAATCCAAAGTGGAAATAAGATCGGTGATGTTTTTAGTGAAGTAGTAAAGAAGTTTTTGTAGTTATTAGAAAGTGTTTGACATCACATTTCCCAGGGTATGAGTTTGAGGTGGACTCTTCAAGAAGTTTCTTTTCATCAAAAGAGTTTTTCAAGATGGTTTAATTTCCAAGGTGAAATCTATATGGAAGTCGACGTGGTCAAAGAAAAATGGTTTATCAGTTGTTAGATACCTTCTATCTTAACTATCATGATATAGATCATTCATATCTTAGATCTAGGGTTAACTTTAAGTTGGTGGAAGAAAAGCTATATATTGGAAAGTTGAAAAAGGAATTATTTGTTGATTAGAAATTGCAGAAGGGTACAATAAAAAGAAAAGTGAAGGAATCAAGTGCAATCAAGCCAGGAAAGATTATAGTGTGTGAAGAAGACTTTCAGAGCTTAATAGGATATGATCATGCATAGGTAGTGCAATTTCATGGATCATAATATTTGTTTATTTCTAACCATAGTAATAGTGAAATCCCTTAACCAGGTAGATCCTAACAGATCTTAGTTTAAATCCTCTAACAAGGTGAGAATCTATTGAATGATTAAAGTCCTCTAACAAGTTTCTTCCTAAACATGGAAAAGATCCTAACAGATCTAAGGGAAAATCCCTTAACCAGGTAGCACCTAACAATGCTTTTCTAAACCTTTAACAGGGTAAGCTCCTCATAGGGCATATTCTAGAAGAGTATAGACTTAGTGCATACCAATGCCTACATGTGTTTTTTACCATTTGGGTTTTGATGAGAAAAATATGTGTCATGTGTGATGAGTTATTGGATGCTTGATATTGCTTTATCTTATTTACTTACAACAATTATATGCTATGTAATTTGGAAGTTAATATTGAAGTTATTTAGGTCAATGGTTAAATTATTTCATACTCTTCTTTCACTAATTCAACCCCCTCTTAGTGATACATAATTCTAATAATTTCTATTAGAGAATTAGTCCTCTTAGTCATAAGCCTAACAAATTGAAGGAAAAGATCATTGAGGTAGATTTAGAAGGTTTAAGATATGGAAGATAATTTAAAGAAGCTAAAGAAAGTCATGGGAAGAAAATTAAAAATGTACACAAGATGATCAATAAAATACACCTAAAGCTGATGAAGTCACTAGAAAAAAGAAGGGAACTCAATGAGAAATTGATGGAAATATATGACTACATAGATCAACTATTTGAAGGAAGTGGACTTGAGGAATGTGAAGCAGCTCTTGAAGCTTTGTCTCAAGATATTGGGAAGATAACTAAGGACAACAAGGACATTCATAAGGAGATGGAAAACTTGAAACAAGAAATGAAGAATGTAAGGAGTGAGTTCAAAATTTTATCAATTAAGATGAGTCAAAAAAATGGATGCTAGGAATGTTGTCAAAGAAGGTAAGAAGATAGCATAAGACACTCTAAAATCAATGTGGCTGAAATTTCTAGATATGAACAAGAAGTTGGTACATTGCAGATATGTCTTCATGAGACCATGGATGAAATGCAATATCTAAGAGGTGATCTCAATAATTTAATGTTGAGAAATGAAGATTTGGTAAGAGAAAATAAAGGCCTATGCAAAGAGAAGGAAAAAGTGTAGAAAGAACTTGATGATGCAAAAAAGTTGTTGAAGAATTTTAATGAAAGTTCAGAGAAGATTGATGAGTAGCTGAAAAAGAAAACAAGGATCAATGACTCAACTAGTCTATGTCATACTGGTCAAACTACTTTTCAAACCAGTGAATCATCTAAAACCAAGAAGTTCATCAAGATGATTAGTCACCACCTAAGGTGAACAAGAAAAGTTTTTGTAAGAAATATTATAAGATATTTTGTTTTAATTGTCATAAAGTAGGACATGTTGCAAGAAAATGCAAGTTTAGACCTACTACTCCTACTTGTTCAATTTGTCATGACAAAGATCATACTGCTAGAGTTTTCAGGAATAAATTGAATGTATCTAATGGTCATTGTTATAACTACAATAAGTATGGTCATAGAGAAAGTTAGTGCAGGACAAGGATGAAAAATCAGCAATCATTCATGTACTAGAAGAGACTTTATTTGAATCATAACCAACAAAATATACAATGTTTATATTGCCAAGAGTATGGACATGTGGCTACTAACTGTAGGTTGGGAGAAAACAAAGCTAATTATGGACCTTGGTGATTTGCTAGGATTGACTGTTTTCATTTTCATAAGGTTGGGCACATTGTAAGATTTTGTAGATCAAGGAATTAGGGAAACCAACTGGTGAATAAGGTTGATAATGATAAAGATAAGAAGCCACCAGATATAAATGAAATTAGGCGGTAGATGAAGACAATATGGACTAATAAAGGTGAACTAAATTATTTTGAATAGAGAAAGAGCTCCATAACATCAGGAGATGTGGATAATTCATCAACAAACTAAGATTGTTTTGTCTTAGGGGGATCAATTAAGGTTAGATCAATTTGAGACCCCTACAAGAATGAGTGGTTGGTTTTATCTGCATATATTAGATACATTATGATGAATTTTAATGAGATAAAAATTTTGGTTGTATTACATGGAATTTTAGCTATTGGTAATCAATTATAAAATGTCAAGAGGTACTTAGTTATTCTTAATCGGTAACTAATAGAAATAAGGAAATGAAGTGAAGTAATTCAGCATGATGAAGGAATTAACAAAAAGGGAGTTGAGTAGATAATCAAAGGAAAGTTATAAAGAGGTACTTTAAGGCACATCTAGTGCTACAGGTGTTGATGTTGAAGAGGTTGAAGCAGATAATCAACAAAATCTCCTACTAGTAGATACTAAAGAATAAATGCATTGGAACTGGTGAAGGCCACTACTGTGAGGAAAATAGAGAATTCTTAAGGAGTAAAGGATGTGAAAAAGAATAAATTGAATCAATTGAAGACTAGTAATAGATGACCATAGGGAACAATTCTAATATATGTTAGAATATGTGACATCTGATATGTGTAAGTTTTTTTGTTTTTTTTTATAAATATTTTAGTTAAGGATAGTAACTGATATGTTTCAATCAGAATCAAATTGTATTTTGGTAAGAAGTAAGGATGACTGTTTGAGGCATGAATGAGTTAAAGTATTATGTACGTTACATGGTAAAATTCCTATGTCTCTATATTTAGCAAGACCAAGCCAGTGTTCACAAGATAGATAAGGTTGATAACTTTCTCAATAGGTGAGAATCGATCAGTACATAGTGTGACCAAAGATATATTGCTAAGATGTGTTGGATTGAATAAATTAGAAGAAGATTCAATGCATGTTGCTAGAGATGGATTAGCACAAGGGACACCAAAGTTCATACACAACTTTTTTTTTTAAGATGACAAAATCACATTTTGTAATGTTTTTATTTCTTATGTTTCTGACGAATCAATGGAGATACTAGTAATGTCAAGAATGATTCAAGAAATCATAATTGATCAATGAATGATTGAAAAATATACCTATTAGTGAGGATTCAATTGTGGGTACTGGTAGATGTTGTAGCTAGAAGATGTAAAAAGAGTGAATAGGTGCATACTATTATTGTGCAAATTGAAAGTGCAAAAGGAATGCAAGATTATGTAGCAGAAGGTATTTCAGTAAATGATGAAGAGAAGGGAACAATTGTACAAAATTTGTACGTTTCAATGTTTGCAATAATGGTAAACCATTAATTCAAGAAACTATTGATATCTATGATCTGAGAGATTATAGAGATTTATATTGTCTTGCAATCTAAAGCTAATAATTTAGTGATAAAATTATAGATGAAAGAATCTCAAGTCAACAAGAGATGTTACAAAAAGATCTCATATTAGAGGTTGACTATGATGTGAAAGAGGTTGATTATGGTTAGTATATTACATTTTTTGTTTAATCTGATAGTTTGGTGACTGATGTAGGAAATTATTGAGATAAAAAAAAGGACATCAATTTATTAGCAAGTGTTTTACATGGGAACTTGTAAGAACCTTATCAAGTTGAAGAAGGATTGAGTGAGAACAGAGGATTGAAGAATGTTGAGGTAAACTTAGTGATACTGGATATGTATGTGCATTTGATGCATTAGAGGAGTCAGCATTGTTTATGTATGGATATACTGTTTAATTGGAGAACCTATTAAATAACTAGAAGGTTGATCTTCAAGCATTAAAGACAAGATTTATTGAATTACAAGTTTTCAAGAGGGAGTAGTTTCTCTTATATATTTAAATTATCAAAGAGTGATCAAATAAGGGTGAGAAGTCATTAGATGATGAGGAAAGATAGCAGTTGAAGTCTAATGTAGATGAAGTTTTGTTGCACCTTTATCATTTTAGTCAAAGGGGGAGAAGTTTTGTTGCACCTTTGGCATTTTAGTCAAGAGCTATATTATTGGCATTGTTTGTGTTGACACTATCTGGTGTTTCCATAAATGCCAAAGGGGGATATTGTTGACATAAGTGTTGTAGAGATCGGGTGAGTATGTTATATCATCTTCTTGATATGGGTTTGATGAATAGCTGATCAATTATGAGTTTTCCAATGATGTCAACTTAGAGAATGTTAACTGATAATGTTCCTGTTATGACGATATATGTTCAAGAGGTTGAATCCTAAGATATGGTATGATTTTAAGCATGTGATCATGAAGGAAGCTTATGTAATGTATCTAGAGATGATATATCGATGACCACATAAGTGTGTCTTATGTGTGTAGTGATTTATACTTGTTTGAAGGATGTTAGGTAGATAGGGAGAATAGGTTGAGGCCAAGGAGTTGTGATTTTATTATTGTGTCAAATCAGTTGGTGTGATTCTTATGAGAGACTTATGGTTGTCTATTGATATATAGTGTGTGACTGCTACTATTGGTGTAGACTAGTAACTAAGTTATGATTGAAAGAAGGTTGTAAGTGTAACTACTAGAATAGTAAGTGACTGATAGTAAGTGATTTGAATGTTTTTTCAAATCAAAAAAGTATTTCAGGCCGTGATCATAGGATATGATTGATAATATTATCTAGATACTATGTTGAGGATCGTGACTTATAATGGTGATAGGTTAAGATGGGTTAATTGACTAGAAGTGATATTAAAATAATGAATAGATAAACAAGAAAGAGTTCTTGAATAGGTAATGAAGATTTTAGAATCAGGGAAGAAATCTGAAGTGACAATGGGATTGGTGATGTTTTTAATGAAGTAGTAAGATAGTTTCATAGTTTGTGGAAAGTGTTTGACATCACATTTCCAAGGTATGCATTTGAGGTGGATTATGTTGGAAAAATAGTTAGTGCTCCCCTCGGGATTCATGACATGGTTTAACCACCTCTTGTGTATTCTATAAGTCTAGTGGTTGTATCAGGCATTAACAGGTCGATCTTTTGGTGCAACGAAAACCACTACTTGTAACAAGTGGTATCAGAGCTTGGTCACAGGTTCAAATCCCCTCGGGTAATGCTGAGGAGGAGATTGTTGAAAAAATGGTCAGTGCTCCCCTCAAGATTCATGACATGGTTTAACCACCTCCTATGTATTCTATAAGTCTAGTGGTTGTATTGGGCATTAACAGGTCAATCTTTTGGTGCAACGACAACCACTACTTGTAACAGATTATTCAAGAAATTTCTTTTGGTGAAAAGAGTTTTTGAAGATGGTTCAATTTCCAAGGTAAAATCTATATGGAAGTCGACACAACTAGATAAAAATAGTTTATGATGTGTTAGATACCTTGTACCTTACCTAACAGGATCTGGATCATTCGTATCTCAAATATAGGGTTTACTTAAGTCAATGGAAGAAAACTATATATTAGAAAGTTGAAAAAGGAATTATTTGTTGATTGTGAATTGCAGAAGGGTGTAGTGAAAAAGAAAGTGAAGGAATCAAGTGTGATCAAGATAGGAAAGAGTATAGTGTGTGAAGTATAATTTTCAATCTTAATAAGATCTGATTATGCAGAGGTATTACAATTTCATAGATCATCTTATGTATTTCTTTCTAATAATTGTAACATTGAATTCCTTAACCTAGTAGATCCTAAGAGATCTTAGTTGTAAATCCTCTAACAATGTGGCATTCATATTGAATGTCTAAAATATTATAAAAAGAATGGTGCTATCAGGGAAAAGATCCTAACAGATCTAAAGGTAAATCTCTTAATTGGGTAACACCTAACATTTCTTTTGTAAACCTTTAAAAGGGTAAGCTCCTCACAAGGCATATTCTATAACAATAAATACTTAATGGGTACCAATCACCACACATGGTACTAATAAAAATTCAAAAAATGGAGTATAGGTTAAGATCAACCTATACCTAGATGTATAAATATTAAGGTAAAACTTTTAGAAATCAAGAAGTGTTGATAGTTCTGGTGAAAAAATGGAAACATAAGTGGGAATATCAAGCATATACACATCCAAAATTAATGAAATCACTAAAATAAGACCCAATAGGTCCTAGAGCATCCAAATTTATGTGTGATAATATTTTAGGACTATAAAAATTCAAGATCTTCAAGATGTAGTATTTTTAACTGGATCCTTATGAATTTTATTTCTCAACTAGGATTTGTTTAATCGTATATTACCACATTAGGTATGGTTCATCTCATCTCAATTCCACATCAAAATATATATTTTTCTTCCTAATTAGGACCTTAGGTTCCATTTGGGGGTTGTTGCCCCAAAATTTCCCCGTCGTTCATTTTGGCCACGGTCTTATTTTTTCCAAAGAACTGCTCAAGTGTCGAAAACCCAGTGTGTTTTTGACCTTCTCTATGAAGGCTCAGGATGTTTCTGTCTTTGCTTGAAAACCCTCTATGTTTTCAAACCCTTCTATGTTTCAGACTTCTTCCTCTGGTGGCATTCATTTCATAAGTGCATAACTCTGACCTGGTGGGGCCCCGTGGCTGGCCTTTCTCAAAATCTTGTGGTTGTCGCGAGTTCGCAAGGAATTTTCCTTGCCCTTGCGATCATGCAATAGGATGACACCTATCAGTGGGCCCAGTGGTTGGTAGGCTTTGCATGGTTGCACAGTTGGAGGATCTCTCGTAGTCTCCAGATAGACCCAGAGGTAAGGAAGGTTATTCAATGACTTGGAGATTGCTTTAGTCAAGGGTTCTCAGGGTTTAACACTAGTTAATAAAAGGATTATGAGATTTAGCGAATCCCTTTGTCGCTAAATCTCTAGATATGATTGGTTTAAGTTAAAAGGTTAACGTCATGCTTGGGCCTAGTGGTTAATTTTATTCAGTGATCTTGCAACTATGTGTTCCCGCAATCTCTCATTTCTGGTGGTTAAGTTCTTAGCATCTTGCGACCTGGCGAGTGGTTCTCTTTCCTTTAATCACTAAGTCTCCAGATGTTTGGTGGTCTCAGCTATGTAGTTAAAGATAAATTAGGAGCTATGGCTGGTGCATGATCGGAAAGAATATTTGAAGGGTATGAGATCTTGCACCCACCATCTGATTGGAATCTTAGTTTGTGGATGCACGGTTGCGCAGTTAGAGTTTTCGCGTGGTCGCTAGATTTGGCCGGGGTTAAGGAAAAGTTAAGCGACTCTGCGATTAAAGTTAAAATGAACCCAAGGTTAACTTAATGTTAAGTTTGCATGAATGCTGACATGTCAGTATGCTTGCTTCCAATTGGCTTTTGACTGGTGATGTGGACTTTGACATTTCATAGGGGCTTGCAACTATTTTGGGATGATCTAGATCATCTGATTTGTCGGGAGAAATGTGATCAATAGTCGAGTTTTAAAAGAAGAAATGGTAACTTTTGGGGCCCAAATTTGAAGTTTTCTACAAGGGTTTTCACTAGCATTGCATCTGGTTGACGTGTGCAAAGTAGAGACAGGTTCTAAGAGGCTAGTCACATGATCACATGAGGCTTTTTGAGTTCATGCAATCATGCGACCAGCACTTTTTCAAGGTGGTGCAACCATTTTTTTTGTCGATTTTCTCCCAAGATGAATGTTGCAGGTGCGGGTAGCTCAAGAAATTGATGTCACCAAGGTGGTTGCAGGTTGCGGAGTTGATGAAGGAGGTTTGGGCACCATTTTGATTCCTTTCCAGTATCTGATCAGATTTGGAGCCTTTATGGCTGAGTGGGCTTGCAGGGGGTTGTCAAGTTAAGGTCTTTTGTTTGTAGGCATGATCAAGTCAGAGATGGGCATGCAAAGAATGAAATATCTGATCGGCCATGATATTTATAGAGCACATTTATGATCACAAGTGACTAGTTTAGGGTTTTGATTATTCTATTGCAGATTTATGTAACCCTAAGGAGATATTTTGATTCTTGCCTATGTACAAGGGATATATATTCTTTTTTGGAGCTTGTAGTGCTTAGAATTCACATTTTGTAAAAAGAAAGACTTTTCTTGGAGAACTATCTGTAGCATTTCTTTTTGCTCTTTGGTTTTCCACATCTTGTAATTTCTCATTGATAATTTAGATATGGAAAAGTATTTTGTCACATTTTTGTTGTCCTCATGCCTTCCTTGTTTGGCTTGTCTCTTATTGGATTGAAGTTTATGAATGTTGTCAATAGAAATTGGGGTTCCCATTCCCTCTCATTTTCTATAAGTTTCTGTGTTACTGTGTCTGATCTGATTTAGATGTTTTATGGGTATGCTACAGCCCCTAGTAGTCTTGTCTTATTCCTACACCTAGTTACAGAGAAGGATGTTTGTTTGCAGGTCATAGGCTAAGTTTTTCTGTTCAAGCCTTCCTATGAAATATTTATGCAAACCTATCTAGTGAATGGTGACTTATTAGACCTGATTCCTCCATTGATTTCACCCCTCTATAATGAGATCCAAACCCTAGATTCGGTGCATCACCTAGTAGGTAGATTTTCTTTCAGTTATTTCCCTTTCCATTCATTCCTTCTATCCCTTTCCCTCAAAAGTTTTTTACTTTCTTGTCTAAGAGAAAATCAGGGTGATTATCCAAGAGGAACCAGCCTAGAATCTGGAGGTCTCATCTTGGTTAGCAAAAGGTCCCATAACCTTGAGATGATTCCCATGTTATACTGGATTATCAAGACTATGAGAACTTGAGATGAGAGGTGCAAATTCAGTGTATAACATTTCTGGCACGCACGGTGGGACAGTAAAGAAGTTCATTTGTTGAAAATTGTGTCATCTCTGATATGCAGATTGCATAATAGAAACCTTTAGAGGTTGTTCTATCAAGTATATCTGGTGACTCCACTATTTTTCAAAGATTCAGGCCAACCTTGCTTAAGGTTTATGAGAAAGATTGAGACTAGAAGCTCAAAGCTTGTTGAATTTTTAGAGTTTCCCTTGAAAAGAAGTTACAAAGGTAGGTCAACTCAGAGAGAATCTCCTGCAAGAAGATTCCAATCTACACCTCCTGATACTTCAAAGAGGAGACCTTTCCTCTTTCATTTTAGAAGAAGAGGCAGATCTCTGACTAGAGATCTAGAAGAAGAAGAAGATCTGAATCTAGCAAATATAGCTCATATAGTTGTTAATCTCCGGGTTACACCTCCTACAATGGCTAGAAATTTTGCCTTTGCACCTTTCAATTAGGGGAGTCCATTAAATTTTGTAGTGCATCATGATGTGCCCTTGGTGGCATTAAAGAGTATACTTGATTTCACAGGGGAGGGACAAATAATAGCCTTTGAGCACATAAGAGATGTGACCACCATATGCAGCATACACAACATTACTCAAGAGGATGTGACCACCAAATTATTAGTAGCATCCCTGAAAGGTAAGGCTCTAGAGTGGTTTAGAACTTTAACTATTGGTTCTATTACTTCATGGGATGAATTAGGGGATGCATTAAGCAGGCATTTTGAGGATAAATCAAATATTTTTTCTCTAGTTGAGCAATTAACAACTATAAAGAGAGACCCTCAAGAGAAAATGATAGATTATAATAGTAGATTCCTTAAAACATGGAATAGAATCCCAATCTTTGTAAGACCATCAGCTGACCATGCCTTCCTGTACTACTTCCAAAGTCTGAATAAATAAATCTCTATCATTATCCAATCTATGGGTGGTACCACTTTACCCCAGGCCTTTGACACTACTGTCAAAGTTGAAAATTGTTTGATCCAAGCAGGCATGATATAGAGAAGACCTCCCATGCCTATCTTCCCTAGTCTTCAGCCCATTGCACCTACACAAGTACCCCCATTTACCCCTATTCCCATAATTTCAGCACCTCAAGCTAGTACCAGTGGTCAGGAACATGCTGCAACAAATTTCTCCCAAGAGTTGTAAGAGGTGAAGACTAGTCAGCAAACTAGTATACAAGAAATGACAAACTTGCTGTAGACTCTAACCAAAGAGGTCACAAACTTGAAGAAACAAAACCAAGGCATTAGGCCACCCTTCCAATCACAAGGCCAAAGTCCTAATCAATAATACCAAAATCAAGGACAGCCTTATCAACAAAATAGGCCACCATACCAAGGAGGCTATCAAGGGCAAAAAAAAAGTTTTAATCAAAGACCATTCCAACCATATAACCCTTCACCTCTTAATTCTATAAATCCAGTCAAGGATATGGTTCCTAGTCAAAACAATATGGCCATGGATAATGAATGGTGTTTCCCTTGTAATCAGCCCCACAATCAGGCTACGTGTTCTAATGGATGGATGAACCAAGCACTAATGGTTCAAAATGCTTCACAAGCTCAAGTAGAAGCTCCTTCTAGTGGGACAGCTCCTCAACAAGAAACATAAGAGAATGAGACTACTCTTTTCAATTGGGAGCAACCAGATTTCAATGGAGTCAATGATGAGGCTACTTTTGTTGCCTACACTAGAGCAAAGAGGAGATCCCAAGACATGGAGATAGCATATTTTGGTACTAAGGCCACTACATCTATAGAGCCACTGTAGCAAGTTGCCCCTATTACATCCAAGGAGCCCCCTGTCATCACAAGCAAAGAAGGCCAAGTTCCAAAAGAGGCAGAACCCATCATAATAAAAGCACAACAAAGAGTACACACTGTGGCACCTTATAATATTGTGGACAACATGAAGAAGCTGAATGTCACCATGTCTATGTGGGATTCTCTATCTATTCCAAGACAACCTAAAATTTTGGAGAAGGCCATGAGAGAGGCAGCAAATCCTCAACCTGCAAAAGAAACTGCAAAACCAGTGTTGGTCAACACTGATCAAGAAAAGGAGACTCCAACTAGAAACTCTAAGGCCAATACCATGCAAGGTAGGAATTTAAAGCCACCTACCTTTTACGTATCTTTAATTATTGAGAAATCTTTAGTGCATAATTGTATGGTAGATAGTGGAGCTACTAGCACTGTAATGCCCAAGAAAGTGGCTGATCAATTAGGACTTAAATATGAACCCTTCCAAAAGAAGGTTACACAACTTGATGAATCCTCAGTCAGTACTATAGGTGTGGCCAAGGATACCAGTCTAATTCTCCATGCTAGTCCTAATTTTTCCATTCTCCTTGACATATATATCATAGATCTTCTTGCATTGTTTGCCATATGTCTCTCAAGAGAGTTCACAGCCAAGATAGGAGGTTATCTTTCTTCCGACTAGTCACACATGCTCTTTCATACAAGGTATGGTACCAAAGTCACCATTAAATTAGAAGCCTTAGTGATACATCATATAGAGCCATATGTGTCCAATTCCATCAATACTAATTGTCCTATATTTGATGACAATAATTTCCCAACCAATAGTGAAGAAGCACCAAAATAGAAAATATCCCTGATATTCTCCTAGATGAAAGAACACCACAGATCCAAGAGAGTCTTGTTTGGGATTTTGGTTTGGGGAGTTATCTGATTCAAGAAAGTGGAGCCATAGAACCAAGCCTTCTCAAAGAATACACTGATTCGGATAATCGGGATAGTCAAGTCTGGGAACTATTTTTTGATGGAGCTAGAAGTAGACATGGTTCTGGTGGAGGTGCTATGCTGGTGTCTCCAAAAGGAGAAAATTATTATACTACCTTTAGGTTTAGTTTTTCCTACACCAGCAACACTTTAGAGTATGAAAGTCTAGTTAATGGACTAGAATGGGCTAGAAAAAGAGGGCTTAAAGCATTAAAAGTATATGGTGACAGTGAACTTGTTGTCAGCCAAGTAAGAGGGATGAGTGCAACCAAAAATTATGTCATGAAAGCATACAAACATAGAGTTTGGGATGCAATTGAAGATTTCCATGCTATCAATATCGTTGCTATCCCTAGAAAATTAAATCAAAATGCTGATAGGTTAGCTGCTATTGGATCTCAGTTTGACATCCCCAATAGCATTTCAAAAGAAGTAGATTAGCAACACATCAAGATTATTGCCAGACCTTCAATTCCAAATAATAATATAAGTTGGCAAGTGTTTGACAATGATGAACAAATTCTGCAGTTCTTGTTTGAAGAAGATGTCTTTTCAAGGCACAATCAAAAGAGATTATCACAGAACTATGGTGATCAAGTGATACAACTTAGATCCAAAAAGATGCCTAAAGGTCTTGTCACCTTAGAGACCATCTTCAACAAGGATGATGAAGTCAAGAAAAATAAAGCTGGCCTGGTAGTCCAACAGGAACATTGTGCTGAATTAGAGTTGGAACTAGGTAAGAGCCTACAATTTGGAAAAGTAAACACTAATTCAGAAAAGCAAGATTACACTAAATTGTTCAGAGAATTTAGTGATGTTTTTTCATGGAGGTATGAAGACCTCAAGGGTTTTCATCAATTATTTGAAGACAGGACAATATCCTGTAGGCCTAGATTCAGCAAAAAGGAGGTATTACAGGTGACAATCTATTCCTTTTGTGCTGATAGATGAAATTTTTTTTAGAAAGGATCACAATGGTGTCCTTCTAAGATGCATAGATTCAGAAAGGGTTGTAGATGTCTTATTGGAGTTTCATGATGGAGCTTCTGGTGGCCATTTCTCTTCTAGGACTAGAGATTTTAAGATCATGAGGGCTAGATACTATTGGCCATCTATCTTCAAAGATAGTCATGATTATGTTAGAAGATGTGTCAAATGTTCTATTTTTGTAGGGAAAGAAAGATTTGCAACTCTGCCCCTATAGCCAATCAAAATAGAGCAGCCCTTCCTCAAGTGGGGTATAGATTTCATTGGCATGATTAACCCTCCATCTAGTGCAAGACACAAGTGGATAATTGATGAAGGGTGCTCCCCTTAATACCACAAACACATAATAGAAAAAGAGAAACAACAACAATAATATGCAAGAACAGAAAAATTGGCTTCTTATTATCTCCACAAATGTGGAATTACAAACTTTTAGAATTACAATATGCAAAGCCACATGGGCATTCCCTTACAATATTCTGTAGGACAAAGCCTCGAATCAATACACAGATCTACTACCCAGAACTATTCTGAACTGCCTAAGACAATAATACAGCCTTCCTTATATAGGCAATTATCCACCGCCTGGGAAGGTTCCATAATTTTAGCCAATAAGGCCGACCAAACTTAGAATTATTTTATTTGACATTTTATTACATCATAGTCGGCTCAAGATAACCTTTGAAACCCGAACAAAAATTATGAAGAAAATTATTTTTCACCATTTCATGTGGCCCAACTTTCGAAGACCATAAGTCATCACCAGTTGACCCGATCGGCTATTATAACCCCATTTTGAAAATTACACGAAGCGCTCTACAGGCTTGACCGGCGCAAGCGCTTGTCACCCAAATTTTTAACCTCATCCGGGGCCTCTAAAGCCTTCAAAATTGAGTTCAAAGTTTCTGTACCCTGCTGCCAATATCGAAAATCTACAATATCTTCCAATATACACTTGATCTGGCAATGAAACTTTACTGGCAGACTGACATGACCAAAATGAACCTCCAAGAAAGAAATCAGATCATTCTGAGCACATGCAAAAATTACCGAAAATAGTAACTTTCCATAAATAGCAGCTCTGCACTAAAATAGCCCTTATTGAATATAAAATAGAAATATTTTTGGGTGATGCAAGATTGCTCTTACACCCAGGATGCTCCTGCATCAGACACCCAAGGTAATTTGAGAAGTGACCCTGTCACGACTCAGGTGTGCAGAGGAAAACCAAGACGGTTAACCTCCTCCTTTGTTAGTCACGATGAATCTTCTACAGGTCATCCTTTCCATTTGACCAAATACTCTTCATATGTCCTATTCCTTGTGCTTCTACCAACATGACTGTCCAGTATGTCTTCGATCTCCTTAGTGTCTGAACTAGTTGCTGGAATACTCCACTGTGTTGTTGTGATCTCATCTTCAACACCTCATTCATGATACTCTGTCAGATCTGAAATATTAAACACTGGTGAAATATTCAGATCACTAGGCAATTCTACCTCATATGCATTTCCTGAATCATGCTTCTTCAATATCTTACATGGTCCAAACTTCTTCATTTTCAACTTGTTATATGTACCAACTGGAAGCCGCTCCTTCCGCAAATGAACCATGACTTCATCACCAACCCAAAATTCCTTATACCTCCTTTTCTCATCTACCTTAGCCTTATACTGTGCGTTCATCTTGGTAATATGCTTCCTCACCTCCCCATGGATATTCTTCAAATGTTCTGCAAAATCCTCAGCCTCAGCACTACTTATTTCTCCTTTATCTATCTTTCTCAACTCAGATGCATTTCTTGGACTACTTCCATATATAATCTGGAATGGTGATTTACCAGTGCTTCTGTTGATAGAATTATTGTATGCAAATTCTGCCTGTGGTAAAATTAAATCCCATCCTATTGGCTTATCCCCAACCAAACATCTCAGCAGATTTCTCAAACTCCTATTCACCACCTCTGTCTGTCCATCAGTCTGTGGGTGATGTGATGAACTGAACTTCAAATCTGTCTTCAGCTTCTTCCACAATGTTCGCCAGAAATATCCAACAAACTTAGTGTCCCAATCTGAAACTATGGTCTTTGGCAAACCATGAAGTCTCACTACTTCTCTGAAAAATAATTCTGCTACATGAACAGCATCATTAGTCTTCTTGCAGGGAATGAAATGTGCCATCTTTAAAAATCTGTCAACTACTACAAAAATTGAATCATGTCCCCGCTGTGTCCTCGGTAAACCAAGAACAAAGTCCATACTGATATCCTCCCAAGGCTTCTCTGGTATAGGCAATGGCTGGTACAACCCTATATTCTGCTTCACTCCTTTCGCCATTTGACATACTCTGCAACTCTGTACAAACTTCTTCACATCTTGCTACAACTGTGGCCAATAATAATTCTCACTAACCAAACCAAGGGTTTTATCACGACCAAAATGTCCGGCCAATCCTCCTCTATGCTTCTCCTTGATGAGATTCTCCCTCATAGAACTTCGTGGAATGCACAACTGACTCCCTCTGAATAGCATATCATCCAGGATGATGAAATCCAACCATTTCGTCCTATCTAGAGTAACAGGTTCTGTACAAGCTTTCCAAGCTTCACCAAAATCAGGATCTTCTGGATACAAATTCTTGAGTTCCTTCAACCCAACCACTTCAATCTGCATTTCTGTCAGCAATAGTTGTCTTCTGCTAAGAGCATCTACAACCCTATTAGACTTTCCACTCCTGTGTTTCAAAACAAATGTATAACTCTGCAAAAACTCAACCCATTTCAAATGCCTTTGATTCAACTTTCCTTGACTATTCAAATATTGCAAAGCTTGATGATCAGTATACAAAACAAACTCCTTAGGAAGCAGATAATGTCTCCACTTCTTTAATGCCTAAACTTTAGCATAAAATTCCTGATCATAAACAGAATATTTCCTCTTGACATCATTTAACTTCTCACTGAAATAAGCAACAGGTTTACCTTCTTGGCTCATAACAGCTCCTATTGCAGTACCACTAGCATCACAATCTATTTGAAACACCTTATTAAAATCTGGAAGTGCTAAAACAGGTTCTTCTGTAACTTTTTGTTTCAACAATTGAAAACTCTTTTCTGCCCCATTTGTCCATTTAAACTCTTTTCTATCCCCTCTCATTGTTTCATTCAAGGGTCCACAAATACTACTAAAATTCCTGATAAAATTTTTGTAAAAGCTAGCTAGACCATGAAAAGATCTTACCTCAGTAGCACTGTTTGGAGTAGGCCATTCAAGGATAGCCTGTACCTTCTCTGGGTCCATTTTTAGACCTTCTCCTAAAACTAAAAACCCCAAATACACTAACTCCTTCTTCACAAAACTGCACTTCTTCAAATTAATCAGCAATTTCTCTTCTCTCAACTTCTCAAATACCATACAAATATGCATCATATGCTCATCCAATGTCTTACTAAAGATCAAAATATCATCTAGGTAAACAATGACAAATTTACCTACAAATTCTTTCAGAACCTTCTTCATGAGCCGCATGAAAGTGCTCGGCGCATTGGTTAGCCCAAAAGGCATGACTAACCACTCATATAGTCCTTCCTTTGTCTTGAAGGCAGTCTTCCATTCATCTCCTTCTCTGATCCGAATCTGATGATATCCACTCTTCAGATCTATCTTTGAGAAATACACAGCTCCACTCAAACAGTCCATAATGTCATCCATTCGTGGCAATGAAAACTTATACTTGATTATGATCTTGTTTATTGCCCTAGAATCTGTACACATCCTCCATTCTCCATTCTTCTTTGGTGCTAATATCGCTCATACAGCATAGGGACTCAGACTCTCACGGATCAATCCTTTCTGTAACAGTTCATGTACTTGTCTGTTCAACTCCTCACTTTCTGCAGGTGTCATTCTGTGTGCTGCTTTATTCAGCAAACTCACTCCTGGGATCAAGTCCATCTGATGACTGATCTTCCTAACTGGTGGTAATCCATCAGGCACATTATCAGATACAATATCCTGAAACTCATTCAACAAATCTGCAACTTCTACATGAACATCCTCTACTTCCTCTTTGCCAGCTTTTGGAATTAAAGTAAAACATACATGCTCATGCCTCATACCATCTAAGAAATTTCTTCCATCAACAAAAGTTATCCTTGCATTACCACATACCTTTTCTTCAATCTCCTTCAATGGTTTTAGCTTATGTCGCACTCCATCCTTTGTCAGGGAATAGGTATTCGCACGACCATCATGTACAGCACATCTGTCAAACTACCATGGTCTACCCAACAACATATGACATGCATCCATAGATATGATATCACACAATACCTCATCTTGGTATCCGCCAATCTTGAACTTCACTAGGCATTGTTCATTGACCATGACCTTGTGGTCATCCTGTACCCAGGCAATCCGATATGGATGTGGGTGTTTCTGTCTCTTGAGCTTCAACTTTGTCACCATCTCTTCTGACACCAAATTGTCAGTGCTTCCACTATCAATAATCACATCACAACATTTACCTTCACACTTGCACCTGGTGCAAAACAGGCTCCTCCTTTGCTCAGGTTCATTATCACCACTCAACAGGACTCTTCTGTTAATCAACGTTTCTCCTCTTTCAGCATCTTCAGAATTTGATGATCTGGCATCTTCATCTACATGTGCAACTCTGGCCTGGCCTTTATTTCTCCTGTCCATTCTCCCTTGGCACTGAGGACATTCAAATGCCCTATGACCTTCTTCTCCACAGTGAAAATATGTTCCATGGAAGCCACCTCTTCCAGATCCTTGTCCTCTTCCTCTTCCTCTCCGATCTCTATTATTCTGATCTTGGAAGTGATTGGAATTATTTTCTCACTGATTTTGACTGTTATTGGCCTCATCCTTCTTTTTCGGATCTTCATTTCAGCCACCATATGACCGTCCACCAGATCGTCCACCGCAACCTCTTCCCTTTTGTCTGCTCTCGAACTTCTTGTTCATTTTTTCCTCTACTTTTAGGGAAAATTGGTATGCCTCCTCAATACTGTTCATTTAAACCAGATTCAACTCCTCCTGAATGCTTGGCCTTAACCCATTAAGGTATCGGGCAACTTTCTCCTTATCAGCTTTCGCATGGCCTGTTCTGATGAGGAGTCGATAGAACTCCTCTGTATACTCCTGAACAAATTTTCCTGCTTGCTTCAAACTTTGCATTTTCTTCAGTAGGTCAAGCTCATAATCAACAGGAATGAACTGTTGCTTCAATTTTTCCACCATCCGATCCCATCTTGTGATTTTATCTTTCCCTCTTCTATTTCGCTCCAATTGAATTTCTTGCCACCAGATCTTTGCATGACCTTTCAGTCTAGCCTTCGCAAATTTGACCCTATCAGGATCCTCAACATCTTCATACTCAAAATACTCCTCACATTCATTGATCTAGTTGATCAATTCCTCTGGGTTAAGATTTCTAGAAAATGTAGGAACCTCAATCTTAGGTCTTTTCCCAATCTTGGAAATCATCGGAAAAAGTCTTTCTTCCTCCTAGTTCACAATTTCAGCTTCTCCTTCTTGATATTCTTCTTCGGCTTCATCCTCGCTTTCATCTCTGACATTAAGATTCATTCCTCTGCGAATCTCTTCTTGCAATGCTTGCACTTGTCTCTACAGCTCTCTAACCTCAAGTTTTACAACACCAGCTCTTCCACCACATTCCCTTTGTGGAGGCATTTTCACGATGCGCGCTGAAACCCTAGCCACGGTCCTGGTGCAAACTGCCTCACGGTCGGTGATCTGTTTACACACTCAAGAACAATTGTGTTATGATAAACTCCACCAAAGGTCCTGGTGCAAACTACCTCCCATTCGGCACTCTGTCCACACACTCAGGAACAACCTTTGCTCTGATACCACTTGATAAAGGGTGCTCCCCTTAATACCACAAACACATAATAGAAAAAGAGAAACAACAACAATAATATGCAAGAACAGAAAAATTGGCTTCTTATTATCTCCACAAATGTGGAATTACAAACTTTTAGAATTACAATATGCAAAGCCGCATGGGCATTCCCTTACAATATTTTGTAGGACAAAGCCTCGAATCAATACACAGATCTACTACCCAGAACTATTCTGAACTGCCTAAGACAATAATACAGCCTTCCTTATATAGGCAATTATCCACCGCCTGGGAAGGTTCCAGAATTTTAGCCAATAAGGCCGACCAAGCTTAGAATTATTTTATTTGACATTTTATTACATCATAGTCGGCTCAAGATAACCTTTGAAACCTGAACAGAAATTTTGAAGAAAATTATTTTTCGCCATTTCAGGTGGCCCAACTTTCGAAGACCATAAGTCATCACCAGTTGACCCGATCGGCTATTATAACCCCATTTTGGAAACACCACGAAGCGCTCTACAGGCTTGACCGGCGCAAGCACTTGTCACCCAAATTTTTGACCTCATCCAGGGCCTCTAAAGCCTTCAAAACTGAGTTCAAAGTTTCTGTACCCTGCTGCCAATATCGAAAATCTACAATATCTTCCAATATACACTTGATCTGGCAATGAAACTTTACTGGCAGACTTACATGACCAAAATGAACCTCCAAGAAAGAAATCAGATCATTCTGAGCACATGCAAAAATTACCAAAAATAGTAACTTTCTATAAATAGCAGCTCTGCACTAAAATAGCCCTTATTGAATATAAAACAGAAATATTTTTGGGTGATGCAAGATTGCTCTTACACCCAGGATGCTCCTGCATCAGACACCCAGGGTAATTTGAGAAGTGACCCTGTCACGACTC
The DNA here is from genome assembly GCA_027943335.1 of Chamaecyparis obtusa. Classification (NCBI taxonomy): domain Eukaryota; kingdom Viridiplantae; phylum Streptophyta; class Pinopsida; order Cupressales; family Cupressaceae; genus Chamaecyparis; species Chamaecyparis obtusa. The sequence goes on from BSBK01005465.1 coordinate 229,518, forward strand.
AGGTGTGCAGAGGAAAACCAAGACGGTTAACCTCCTCCTTTGTTAGCCACGATGAATCTTCTACAGGTCGTCCTTTCCATTTGACCAAATACTCTTCATATGTCCTATTCCTTGTGCTTCTACCAACATGACTGTCCAGTATGTCTTCGATCTCCTTAGTATCTGAACTAGTTGCTGGAATACTCCACTGTGCTGTTGTGATCTCATCTTCAACACCTCATTCATGATAGTCTGTCAGATCTGAAATGTTAAACACTGGTGAAATATTCAGCTCACTAGGCAATTCTACCTCATATGCATTTCCTGAATCATGCTTCTTCAATATCTTACATGGTCCAAACTTCTTCATTTTCAACTTGTTATATGTACCAACTGGAAACCGCTCCTTCTGCAAATGAACCATGACTTCATCACCAACCTGAAATTCTTTATACCTCCTTTTCTCATCTACCTTAGCCTTATACTGTGTGTTCATCTTGGTAATATGCTTCCTCACCTCCCCATCGATGTTCTTCAAATGTTCTGCAAAATCCTCAGGCTCAGCACTACTTATTTCTCCTTTATCTATCTTTCTCAACTCATATGCATTTCTTGGACTACTTCCATATATAATCTGGAATGGTGATTTACCAGTGCTTCTGTTGATAGAATTATTGTATGCAAATTCTGCCTGTGGTAAAATTAAATCCCATCCTATTGGCTTATCCCCAACCAAACATCTCAGCAGATTTCCCAAACTCCTATTCACCACCTCTGTCTGTCCATCAGTCTGTGGGTGATGTGATGAGCTGAACTTCAAATCTGTCTTCAGCTTCTTCCACAATATTCGCCAGAAATATCCAACAAACTTAGTGTCCCAATCTGAAACTATGGTCTTTGGCAAACCATGAAGTCTCACTACTTCTCTGAAAAATAATTCTGCTACATGAGCAGCATCATTAGTCTTCTTGCAGGGAATGAAATGTGCCATCTTTAAAAATCTGTCAACTACTACAAAAATTGAATCATGTCCCCGCTGTGTCCTCGGTAAACTAAGAACAAAGTCCATACTGATATCCTCCCAAGGCTTCTCTGGTATAGGCAATGGTTGGTACAACCCTATATTCTGCTTCACTCCTTTCGCCATTTGACATACTCTACAACTCTGTACAAACTTCTTCACATCTTGCTGCAACTGTGGCCAATAATAATTCTCACTAACCAAACTAAGGGTTTTATCACGACCAAAATGTCCAGCCAATCCTCCGCTATGCTTCTCCTTGATGAGATTCTCCCTCATAGAACTTCATGGAATGCACAACTGACTCCCTCTGAATAGCATATCATCCAGGATGATGAAATCCAACCATTTCGTCCTATCTAGAGTAACAGGTTCTGTACAAGCTTTCCAAGCTTCACCAAAATCAGGATCTTCTGGATACAAATTCTTGAGTTCCTTCAACCCAACCACTTCAATCTGCATTTCTGTCAACAATAGTTGTCTTCTGCTAAGAGCATCTGCAACCCTATTAGACTTTCCACTCTTGTGTTTCAAAACAAATGTATAACTCTGCAAAAACTCAACCCATTTCAAATGCCTTTGATTCAACTTTCCTTGACTATTCAAATATTGCAAAGCTTGATGATCAGTATACAAAACAAACTCCTTAGGAAGCAGATAATGTCTCCACTTCTTTAATGCCTGAACTATAGCATAAACTTCCTGATCATAAACAGAATATTTCCTCTTGACATCATTTAACTTCTCACTGAAATAAGCAATAGGTTTACCTTCTTGGCTCATAACAGCTCCTATTGCAGTACCACTAGCATCACAATCTATTTGAAACACCTTATTAAAATATGGAAGTGCTAAAACAGGTTCTTTTGTAACTTTTTGTTTCAACAATTGAAAACTCTTTTCTGCCCCATTTGTCCATTTAAACTCTTTTCTATCCCCTCTCATTGTTTCAGTCAAGGGTCCACAAATACTACTAAAATTCCTGATAAAATTTTTGTAAAAGCTAGCTAGACCATGAAAAGATCTTACCTCAGTAGCACTCTTTGGAGTAGGCCATTCAAGGATAGCCTGTACCTTCTCTGGGTCCATTTTTAGACCTTCTCCTAAAACTACAAACCCCAAATACACTAACTCCTTCACAAAACTGCACTTCTTCAAATTAATCAGCAATTTCTCTTCTCTCAACTTCTCAAATACCATACGAATATGCATCATATGCTCATCCAATGTCTTACTAAAGATTAAAATATCATCTAGGTAAACAATGACAAACTTACCTAGAAGTTCTTTCAAAACCTCGTTCATGAGCCACATGAAAGTGCTCGGCGCATTGGTTAGCCCAAAAGGCATGACTAACCACTCATATAGTCCTTCCTTTGTCTTGAAGGCAGTCTTCCATTCATCTCCTTTTTTGATCCGAATCTGATGATATCCACTCTTCAGATCTATCTTTGAGAAATACACATCTCCACTCAAACAGTCCATAATATCATCCATTCATGGCAATGGAAACCTATACTTGATTGTGATCTTGTTTATTGCCCTAGAATCTATACACATCCTCCATTCTCCATTCTTCTTTGGTGCTAATATCGCTGGTACAGCACAGGGACTCAGACTCTCACGGATCAATCCTTTCTGTAACAGTTCATGTACTTGTCTGTTCAACTCCTCACTTTCTGCAGGTGTCATTCTATGTGCTGCTTTATTCGGCAAACTCACTCCTGGGATCAAGTCCATCTGATGACTGATCTTCCTAACTGGTGGTAATCCATCAGGCACATTATCGGATACAATATCTTGAAATTCATTCAACAAATCTGCAACTTCTACAGGAACATCTTCTACTTCCTCTTTACCAGCTTTTGGAATTAAAGCAAAACATACATGCTCATGCCTCATACCATCTAGAAAATTTCTTCCATCAACAAAAGTTATCCTTGCATTACCACATACCTTTTCTTCAGTCTCCTTCAATGGTTTTAGCTTATGTCGCACTCCATCCTTTGTCAGGGATAGGTATTCACACGACCATCATGTACAGCACATCTGTCAAACTACCATGGTCTACCCAACAACATATGACATGCATCCATAGATATGATATCACACAATACCTCATCTTGGTATCCGCCAATCTTGAACTTCACTAGGCATTGTTCATTGACCATAACCTTGTGGTCATCCTGTACCCAGGCAATCCGATATGGATGTGGGTGTTTCTGTCTCTTGAGCTTCAACTTTGTCACTATCTCTTTTGACACCAAATTGTCAGTGCTTCCACTATCAATAATCACATCACAACATTTACCTTCACACTTGCACCTGGTGTGAAACAGGCTCCTCCTTTGCTCAGGTTCATTATCACCACTCAACAGGACTCTTCTGTTAATCAACGTTTCTCCTCTTTCAGCATCTTTAGAATTTGATAATCTAGCATCTTCATCTACATGTGCAACTCTGGCCTGGCCTTCATTTCTCCTGTCCGTTCTCCCTTGGCATTGAGGACATTCAAATGCCCTATGACCTTCTTCTCCACAGTGAAAACATGTTCCACGGAAGCCACCTCTTCCAGATCCTTTTCCTCTTCCTCTTCCTCTCTGATCTCTATTATTCTGATCCTGGAAGTGATTGGAATTATTTTCTTGCTGATTTTGACTGCTATTGGCCTCATCCTTCTTTTTCGGATCTTCATTTCAGCCACCATATGACCGTCCACCAGATCGTCCACCGCGACCTCTTCCCTTTTGTCTGCTCTCAAAATTCTTGTTCAGCTTTTCCTCTACTTTTCGGGAAAATTGGTATGCCTCCTCAATACTGTTCATTTAAACCAGATTCAACTCCTCCTGAATGCTTGGCCTTAACCCACTAAGGTATCAGACAACTTTCTCCTTATCAGCTTCCGCATGGCCTGTTCTGATGAGGAGTCGATAGAACTCCTCTGTATACTCCTGAACAAATTTTCCTGCTTGCTTCAAACTTTGCATTTTCTTCAGTAGGTCAAGCTCATAATCAACAGGAATGAACTGTTGCTTCAATTTTTCCACCATCCGATCCCATCTTGTGATTTTATCTTTCCCTCTTCTATTTCGTTCCAATTGAATTTCTTGCCACCAGATCTTCGCATGACCTTTCAGTCTGGCCTTCGCAAATTTGACCCTATCAGGATCCTCAACATCTTCATACTCAAAATACTCCTCACATTCATTGATCTAGTCGATCAATTCCTCTGGGTTAAGATTTCTAGAAAATGTAGGAACCTCAATCTTAGGTCTTTTCCCAATCTTGGAAATCGTCCGAAAAAGTCTTTCTTCCTCCTAGTTCACAATTTCAGCTTCTCCTTCTTGATATTCTTCTTCGGCTTCATCCTCGCTTTCATCTCTGACATTAAGATTCATTCCTCTGCGAATCTCTTCTTGCAATGCTCGCACTTGTCTCTGCAGCTCTCTAACCTCAAGTGTTACAACACCAGCTCTTCTGCCACGTTCCCTTTGTGGAGGCATTTTCGCGATGCGCGATGAAACCCTAGCCACGGTCCTGGTGCAAACTGCCTCACGATCGGCGATCTGTTTACACACTCAAGAACAATTGTGTTATGATAAACTCCACCAAAGGTCCTGGTGCAAACTACCTCCCATTCGGCGCTCTGTCCACACACTCAGGAACAACCTTCGCTCTGATACCACTTGATAAAGGGTGCTCCCCTTAATACCACAAACACATAATAGAAAAAGAGAAACAACAACAATAATATGCAAGAACAGAAAAATTGGCTTCTTATTATCTCCACAAATGTGGAATTACAAACTTTTAGAATTACAATATGCAAAGCCACATGGGCATTCCCTTACAATATTCTGTAGGACAAAGCCTCGAATCAATACCCAGATCTACTACCCAGAACTATTCTGAACTGCCTAAGACAATAATACAGCCTTCCTTATATAGGCAATTATCCACCGCCTGGGAAGGTTCCAGAATTTTAGCCAATAAGGCCGACCAAACTTAGAATTATTTTATTTGACATTTTATTACATCATAGTCGGCTCAAGATAACCTTTGAAACCCGAACAGAAATTTTGAAGAAAATTATTTTTCGCCATTTCAGGTGGCCCAACTTCCGAAGACCATAAGTCGTCACCAGTTGACCCGATCGGCTATTATAACCCCATTTCGGAAATGTCACGAAGCGCTCTATAGGCTTGACCGGTGCAAGCACTCGTCACCCAAATTTTCAACCTCATTCGGGGCCTCTAAAGCATTCAAAACTGAGTTCAAAGTTTCTGTACCCTGCTGCCAATACCGAAAATCTTCAATATCTTCCAATATACACTTGATCTGGCAATGAAACTTTACTGGTAGACTTACATGACCAAAATGAACCTCCAAGAAAGAAATCAGATCATTCTGAGCACATGCAAAAATTATCAAAAATAGTAACTTACCATAAATAGCAGCTCTGCCTTAAAATAGCCCTTATTGAATATAAAATAGAAATATTTTTGGGTGATGCAAGATTGCTCTTACACCCAGGATGCTCCTGCATCAATAATCACTGCTACCGATTATTTCACTAGGTGGACAGAGGCAGTTGCTTTAAAAGAAGCTAATGAGAGTGTTGTTTTAAGTTTTTATGATGACATCATTCATAGATTTGGCATTCTAGATTCTATAGTTTTAGACAATCCATTAGCATTTATAGGCCTCAAAGTCTTATAGTGGGAAGTCAAGAAGGGCATCTATTTGAATACAAGTTCCAATTACTATCCTCAAGGGAATGGTTTGGCAGAATCAACAAATAAGAATTTGATTAGAATAATCAAAAAGACCCTGCAAAATAGTCAAAGGGACTGGCATACCAAATTGAGATCTGCCTTGTGGCTAGATAGAATTACTCCAAAGAAAATCATTGGTAATTCTCCATACATGTTGGTGTATGGTAGAGAGGCTAAGTTATCTATTTCAATTGAATTACTAGCTTTGGACTTGGCCACTCAGTATGCCTTGTTTGAAGAGAGTGATCCTATGCAAATCAGATATGCCCAGTTGATGGAGCTAGAAGAGATCAGAGATAAATCAATGCAAGATATGGCATTCCATCGGAGTCAAACAAAGAGAAGCTTTGATAAAAGAGCTAGGGTTAGAAACTTCAAGGTTGGAGATGTAGTTCTCAAATGGGATGAGTTCAGGTCAAAGCCTGGCAAGCACACAAAGTTTGATTCCTTTTGGGGTGGACCATTTGTTATAACAGAGTGCAGAGGATCTAACACTTTTTAGCTTTCAAACCTTGAAGGAGCTGCCCTACCAATCTCAGTGAATGGTTTCCACTTGAAGCCTTGCTTTGAGGTTAATCCCTCTCTATAGGTCCTTGTAAATTCTTGTAAATATTTTTTCTACTTTCTTCCATCTTTCTAGTTTAATTTTTCCCTATTTTCCAAGAAGTGCTCCTGCACAAGTTTGTCTTCCCGGTTCCATTTTTTGTCCCTCTCCCTGTCAGAAAGTTTTTGTTTTTTGTTTTTTGCTCGAGAAATGACTCCTATGCCCAATGGATTGCTTCAAGGCACTTGGTCTAAATGTCTAGTAGGCTGACATCCCATAGAGGTCGCCAAAATGTTGCCCCAAAATTTCCCTATCGTTTATTTTGGCCACAGTCCTATTTTTTCCAAAGAACTGCTCAAGTGTCGAAAACCCAGTGTGTTTTCAACCTTCTCTATGAAGGCTTAGGATGTTTTTGCCTTCCCTCAAAAACCATCTATGTTTTCAAACCCTTCTATGTTTCAGACTTCTTCCTCTGGTGGCATTCATTTCATAAGTGTGAAACTCTGACCTGGTGGGGCCCCATGGCTGGCTTTTCTCAAACTCTTGCGGTTGTCATGTGTTCGCAAGGAATTTTCCTTGCCCTTGCGATCATGCAACAGGATGACACCTGTCAGTGGGCCCAGTGGTTGGTATGCTTTGTGTGGTTGTGTAGTTGGAGGATCTCTCACAGTCACCAGATAGACCCAGAGGTAAGGAAGGTTATTCAGCGACTTGGAGATTGCTTTAGTTGTAGGTTCTCAGGGTTTAACACTAGTTAATAAAAGGATTACGAGATTTAGCAAATCCCTTTGTCACTAAATCTCTAGATATGATTGGGTTAAGTTAAAAGGTTAACATCATGCTTGGGCCTGGCGGTTAATTTTATTCAATGATCTTGTGACTATGTGTTCGCGCAATCTCTCATTTTTGGTGGTTAAGTCCTTAGCATCTTGCGACCTGGAAGGCGGTTATCTTTCCTTTAGTCGCTAAGTCTCTAGATGTTTTACAGTCTCAGCTATGCAGTTAAAGATAAAGTAGGATCTACGGCTGGCGCATGATCGGAAAGAATATTGAAGGGTATGAGATCTTGGGCCCGCCGTCCGATTGGACTCTCAATTTGTGGATGCGCAGTTGCACAGTTAGAGTTTTTGCATGGTTGCTGGATCTGGCCAGGGTTAAGGAAAAGTTAAGTGACTCTACGATTAAAGTGAAAATGAACCTAGGGTTAACTTAATGTTAAGTTTGCATGAATTCTGACATGTCGGTATGCTCGCTTCCAATTGGCTCTTGACTGGCGATGTGGACTTTGACATTTCATAGGGGCTTGCGACTATTTTGGGGATGATCCAAATCATCCGATTTGCTGGGAGAAATGTGATCAACAGCTGAGTTTTAAAAGAAGAAATGGTAACCGTTGGGGCCCAAATTTGAAGTTTTCTGCAGGGGTTTTCACCAGCGTTGGATCCGGTTGACGTGTGCAAAGTAGAGATAGGTTCTAAGAGGCTGGTCGCATGATCGCATGACGCTTTTTGAGTTCATGCAATCATGTGACCAACACTTTTTCAAGGTGCTGCAACCATTTTGTTTGTTAGGTTTCTCCTAAGATGAATGTTGCAGGTGTGAGTAGCTCAAGAAAATGATGTTTCCAAGGCGGTTGTAGGTTGTGGAGTTGATGAAGGAGGTTTGGGCACTGTTTTGAGTCCTTTCTAGTATCTGATCAGATTTGAAGCCTTTATGGCTGAGTGGGCTTGCAAGGGGTTGTTAGGTCAAGGTCTTTTGTCTGCAGGCATGATTAATTTAGAGATGGGCATGCAAAGAAAGAAATATCTGATCAGCCATGATATTTACAGAGCACATTTATGATCAAAAGTGACTAGTTTAGGGTTTTGATTATTCTATTGTAGATTTATGTAACCCTAAGGAGATATTTTGATTCCTACCTATGTACAAGGGATATATATTCTTTTTTGGAGCTTGTAGTGCTCAGAATTCACACTTTGTAAAAAGAAAGACTTTTCTTGGAGAACTATCTGTAGCATTTCTTTCTACTCTTTGGTTTTTCACATCCTGTAATTTCTCATTGATAATTTAGATATGGCAAAGGATTTTGTGACATTTTTTTTGTCCTGATGCCTTCCTTGTTTGGCTTGTCTCTTATTGGATTGAAGTTTATGAATGTTGTCAATAGAAATTGGGGTTCCCAGTCCCTCTCATTTTCTGTAAGTTTCTATGTTACTGTTTCTAATCTGATTTAGATGTTTTGTGGGTATGCTACAGCCCCTAGCAGTCTTGTCTTATTCCTACACCTAGTTGTAGAGAAGGATGTTTATTTGCAGGTCATAGTCTGAGTTTTTCTGTTCAAGCCTTCCTATGAAATATTTATGCAAACCTATCAAGTGAATGGTGACTTATTAGACCTAATTCCTCCATTGATTTCACCCATCTATACTAAGATCCAAACCCTAGATTCGGTGCATCACCTAGTAGGTAGATTTGCTTTCAGTTATTTCTCTTTCCATGCATTCCTTCTATCCCTTTCCCTCAAAATTTTTTTACTTTCCTATCTAAGAGAAAATCAAGGTGATTATCCAAGAGGAACCAGCCTAGAATCTGGAGGTCTCATCTTAGTTAGCAAAAGGTCCCACAACCTTGAGATGATTCCCATGTTATACTGGATTATCAAGACTACGAGAGCTTGAGATCAAAGGTGGAAATTCAGGTTATAAGAGGGGCCACATTAGAGGGATCAAGGTACCTTGTAAACCTTTCTCCTAGGATAGGGCTGACTTGGGTGCTCAGCTCCCTAATGTTCATGCCAAAATTGAAACTACTTAATAGTCAACTTGTTTAAGTAATAATTTCAAACATACATTGGAATGCTTCAAGTTGAAACACCTTGGAAAATATTTTAGAGAGTTATATAAGAAATGTATCATACCTTATTTTAAAAACATGCCAAGTTGGGTGCACTAGTTGCTCTAGTCCTACGTAAAATTCATACTGTAGGTCAATCATAGTCTACTTTTCCCAAACATTCTTCCTGAGTCTATCTATTGGTTCTCAACCTTCCTATGCATTCAAAAAGTCACTATTTCATCTAATCTTGCATTCTTTATGCTTAATTGCATAGTTATTCTACCCCACACAAAAGGTTGGACTTAATCTACTTTGTGCTTGGTCCAGCTTGAGCCTATTGGATCATTCTCTTCTAATGTAGTGGGATAAGTGTGAACTAGATTCCTTGTTTTCATACATTGAACTTGTGGATCCAAATTTACCTTTTCCCACCTTATACATGAACATAGGAATATTTAGAGGTAGTAAGCATTATGGAGCACTTGAACGGGGTGGTCTAAATATTATATATCCTTAATTATACTCATTTTGACCCTTGGTTTCATTCTCTTTTTAACAATAGTTTTGACAAGAGAGGTCAAGTTAGAGTTCTAATCAACTAGGACAACATATGATTTTCCTTAATTTTTCAAGATACTACTATTCAATTGATACATCTCCATAAATTAGTATTACCTTCTTTACAATTTTGATATTATTTATTTTAGAAATTATTTTTCTTATATCCTAAAAATATTTTTTAGGGTATTTTTATTTCTAGGCTTGCCTCTTTTTGTAGGGCCAAAAGAAGCGTTGGTCACATTACAACAAATGACTTGAGCCAATGAAATAAAAATTGATCCCTTGATTCTAGAAGGTTCAATAGGGAGAACCCAAGTTGATGTAAGTGTTAGGAGAAGAAGGACAAGAGTGGAGAAATAAAAGCTTTAAGAAATGAAGGAATGATCTAAGAATCTAAAGGATTAGAGTTTTTAGGTAATGGAGGAAGGGGACAAGAGGTATAAATAACTCAACATGAGAATAATTCAAATAAAGAGGGTTTGAGGAGGGATTGGTTCTTATATTTAATATTGAGCCAACTGAATTTTGTACTACTAGAGCACTAAGGTTCCTATTATAAAAAATTTGGTAACTTCTTCCAAAGTGAACCTCTTTTCACAAAGGAAAGAATAGTTAATAAACACCTCTAAGTTATATGAGGTTGAGGACTCACCCAAATCAATAGAAACGGAGTCCAAAATATCAACACTAGTATTAATGGATAAGTGAACCCTAGCATCGCAATAGGGAAGGTTACTTTTTCCTCATCCATTCTAAGCATCTTATCCGGTGAAGAAAACATCTAGGGAATAAGGGCATAGAGAAGGGAATGCACAACTTTTTCTATAATTATTTTAGGGCAAAAAAGGGCTAGGACCTCCTCATTAATTACTTCTAGGGTTAGTTTTACAGCCCTAATAACATATTTACCAATATTCTAGAACTATGTTTTAGTCATAATTTATTGCATATTATTATCTTTAAAAATATATTACAAGATTAAAATTAAAGGCAGAAAAATGGCTTTGCTCATGAAAAAGTAGGATCATTATCTGAGTTTTTCAGGCAATTGTAGGCACATTATTTGCAATGTGGAAACACTAGATAAGCAATTTGATTTCTTTTATTTAATGAAATATCCTGCTCCACAAAAGGAAGGTATTAGAGAAAGGCCTAGTTATCAAGGTAGCCCTAGTCTTTCCTCCAAAAACATTTCTACTTCTCAAAAATCTCACATGGATCTCAAAGAATGGAAATGTGCTTCTCTCCAAAATGTGAAGAGGGTGAGGAACTGGAAAAATCAAAAGATCCATAATTTCCCCTTCAATAAATCCCAACTATTCTAGATCCCTCTTAGGAATCAGTTTGATTATCTTCATAATGACCTAGAAAAGGGATCCAGGCGCCAAAACTTTTCCCATGTCTCTCTACCTCAACGGCGATCAGTCTACCTAGGTTTGAATATGCATCCCCTAAATAGTGCTTAGCTTTATACTCCATTTCATAGGAGGATTCAATATGAGATCAATGAGAATCAATGATCTATGCATAACAAGGTATCATCAGAAAAGTACTCTCTAACACATCGAAGATCTAAACCTTATAATACAAGGGAGTAAAAACCATTAAAGGGCTTCAAACATTCATAGAAGAGCTGTGGAATCAATGTAATTCCTCCAAGATTTTTGGTAAATGGTTCATCTCTGGAATAGCATTTACAGGTATTAAAGATTGGCTACAAGAGGCCATCAAGTCACAGGTAAGTATAACTTTTCTCCCAAATTATTTCTTCCATTTTGAATGTGAGGATTTATTCATTAGACATAAAATTTTAGAGTTAGCTCATATTTTCTATCGAGGGCATGTAGTCAAATTTTTAAAATGGTTACCTAATTTTAATAAGGATATCTTTAACAACATTGTTACTCTGAAATGGGTGAAAATTTCAAATATGCCTGTAGAATCATTACATAGTCAAATTATATATCAAATTGGGGAAACCTTCGGTGAATTAATGGGTCTTGAGGAGAACTATTTGGATTCCTTAGATGTTAAAATTTTGGTCAAAACCTCAGAATTCTCACAAAACCCTAACGCTATAAACTATATTAGCAATAAAACTTCTTATCACCTATTGTTGGAACAGTTCAGGGATGATATTATAGAAAATATTCTCTTCTTCTCACACAAGAAATTAAATCAAAAGAAATGCTTAAGCACATGAAACCTAAAAGAGTTTCTCAATTATAAACCAAAAAAATCTTTCAAGGAGGGTAAGGCTTTTGGATTGTATACAAAAGAAGAGAAGGGTTACCCTAGGTTCCCGATTTCAACTGAAGAACTTCCCAGAATTATGTTTAACAAGATATCAGGTGGGTTCTATTTCACCAACCTATCTAGTGAGCAAGTTAAAGTACATCCATATATGAGAGGCTCCCCAATAAAAACAAACTGTATACCAGGAATAATAAATCATGACAATTTTACAGATCTCATTAGAGTAAATAAAGAGATTGTATTAAGAGGAGGTGTGTCTTCTAGAACAAAACAAGCAACAGAAGGGGGATCCAATACCAACAAAGGTTCCAAAGTAGTATCATGAGGGATTTTTTTGGCCTAGGGAAATATTGACTTCTCACTCTCATCTGATGATGAGACTAGTGAATAAGAAGAAACCAATAGGAGGAAAAGTATAATTATTAAGGAAATAATGAAAGTAGATACAACAGTATCCTTAGCCGACATTTTAGATAAAGAAGCAATATCCTCAAAAAATAGACTTGATGTAGTAACTGGGTTTCCCTTAACTGCAAGGAATAATAGGAAGAATATATACTATCCATAATATCATATCACAGATGAAGCATGGTCCAACAAACACCAAGACCTTTTTTTCAATCCAACACCCTTAAATCTTATAAAACCAAATTCATAAGTGTTAGACAATAGTTTCAAAGAGAGCATTAGTTATGAAGAGGATGATGAAATCAAGGATTTTTTAGGTTTAAACCTAAGCAATTCAGAGCGGCAGAGGGAAACTACAAATTCTGGGAGTAGGGAGAGAGTGTTCCCTCAAATTTCTGAAACAAAAGCTAAGAGTATAGGGGAAGATCCCACAAAAATTTTATCAATGAGTAAAATAGAAGATAATGGTTGCTTACCTCCAAAGAATAATAACATCCTCTATGAAAATCCATGAGAGATTTTAGAAGACTCAAATTCTGAAAAAGAGAAAATTGAAGAAGTAAATATAATAACAAATTATATAAAAGAAACACTACCATAGGAACTGATGGAAGAAATGTTGAATCAGATTTGGGATCTAGAAGAAGCTAAGCTCCAAAGGGAACTCCTCATTGAGGATATCAATTTAAACAATGTCAACTTAGAAGTCTCTATAGAAGAGTTATTAATAAAATTGGAAGAAAAAGAAATGAAAGAGAAGGTATCCCTAGGCATTGCTCAGCATATGGAGTATAAAATCTCCCCAGATTGTGCAAAAAAACTAAAGAAAAGAGGAAGAAGATCTATTGCAGAACTGAGGGACTTAGCAGGGGATGTCGCTGGACAGATAAAGATAACTTCTATTCTGAATGTAGGGAAGGGGAAGAGCCTTCTCAGGGCACCATGAATTTCCTATCATAGAATTTTAGGGGCATCAATGCCCCTAACAAGAAATGTTTAATTAAACATTGTGTCAAAATTCACAATCCAGATATTATGTTAATTCAAGAAATGAAGCTAGATAGTTTAGAAATAGGGAATTTCAAAAAGAAATTAGGGATAAGGGAAATTGAAGCCTCATCGGCCAAAGGCGCGTCAGGGGGACTGGCAATCATTTGGGATCCCCGTAACATCTTAATAAATATTTTAGAAAGAAGACAATATTGGATAAGTGGTATGGTCAAAAACTTTAGACTTAATCTAACTTTTAATTTAATCAATGTTTATGGACCTATTTAAAACAAAGATAAACTTATAGTTTGGAATGAGATAGGATCCTATCTGAATCAAACAAGGGATACACTTTTCTTTCTAGGTGGAGACTTTAATGTAATTACTAAGACTTCTGAGAAAAGGGGAGGAGTAAATTCCCTTCCTTTAGTAGCTAAAGACTTCATACAATGGAGGGACTGCAACTCCCTTCTCGAAATTCCAACAAGAGACAATGCCTTCACATGGAATAATAGAAGACTAGGCTTCTATAACATTGTAGAAAAATTAGATAGATTCTTCCTTAAAGGTTTCTTAGCCTTATATGATGTGTCACTCATGGAAAACATCATACCAATTTCTAGATCAAACCATTACCAATCATTCTAAACATTCTAACACAAACTAGGCCAAAAACAAGTGCCTTCAAATTTGAACAAGTATGGTTGAGAGATCCTGATCTACTGAATCTCATTGAGACCTGGTAGCAGGAACCTCAGTTTGAGGGCTCAAAGATGTATAGACTTGTAAATAAACTAAAATGGATTAAAAGAAAACTACTAGAATGGAATTCATCTAAGTTTGACAACATCTTTGAAAAGAAATTAGAACTTGAGACTAAACTAGGAGAATTCAATTTTCAAGTTATTAAGGAAGGAAGGAATGATGTTCTATACCTTAAAGATAAGGGTTTATTAAAATATTATGAGGAGATCTTAGCCAGAGAAGAAATATTTTGGAAACAAAAATCAAGAGAAATATGGTTGGAAGCAAGGGATAGAAATATTAAAACATTTCACAATAGTACCAAATAGAGAAGAATTGCGAATAGGATCTCTTGTATCATTAATGGGGAAGGAAATATTATAGAGGATGCCAAAAGTATAGCTAATGAATCAATAAATTACTTTGATAATGTTTTAAATAATAGGGATTCATAGAATTTGGGATGTTAGATAGATCTACTCCAAAACATCTCGAAAGTCATAACTAAACTACAAAATCAAATGCTAACCAGTAAATTTACAATGAATGAAATCCATTCTGCATTAATGCAAATGAATCTGGACAAGTCCCCGAGGCCTGATGGCTTTTCAACCATTTTTTTTCAAAAGTGTTGGCACTTTATAGGGGAGGAGGTTACGGAAGCTTTAGAGGGAATTAGAAATTCAGGCAAAATTCTTAAAGAAGTTAACAACACTTTTATTGCTCTTATACCCAAAAAAGAGAAACCAACTTTCCTTAATGACTATTGACCTATTTCTTTATACAATACTTTATATAAATTGCTTACTAAAACTCTGGCCCTTAGACTCCAAAAACTTCTCCCTATGATAATAAGCGAAGAACAGACTGGGTTTGTTCAAGGAAGATCCATCTATGATGGGGTAATAATAGCTCAGGAAGCCATTCACTTTATCCTCAAAAATAGAAATCCAAGTATGCTTATCAAACTGGACATTCAAAAAGTATATGACAAAGTGGACTGGAGATTTCTTTGCAAGAGCATGGAAGCCTTTGGCTTTGCTAAAAGCTAGATTAATTTAATTTTTGAATGTATATCTACTCCTATGATTTCGGTCTTAGTTAATGGTACCCCGGAGGGATTTTTTAGTATATCCAAAGGACTCAGACAAGGAGACCCAATTTCCCCTTTCCTATTTATAATCATGGCCGAGGCTCTAGGTAGGGCAATAACAAAGGAAAGGAATCAGGAAGCCCTTGAGGGAATTTTCATTACTAGTGACTTGAAGCCTACTTCTCATCGACATTTTGTAGATGATACTCTTCTATATGGCGTCAGCAAAAGAAGTGAGGCAAAAACCTTTAAGAGGATTTTGGAGACATACTCTAAAGCCTCCGGTCAAGAAATCAATCTTGATAAATCAAAAATATTCTTTTTTCATACCGACATAGGTACTAGAAAAGATATTTGCAAAATCCTCAACTTTAAGGAAGGTGAGCTTCCATGTAAATACCTAGGTATTCCCTTAGTCAAGGACAACAGAGAAACAAAGATATGGGACTCCATTATAGACAAGATTAAAAACAAAATGATCTCATGGAAAGGAAGATGGTTGTCCTCTACTAGTAGATCTACCATGGTTAGTTCAGTTTTGGCAGCTATGCCAACTTATCACTTATCAAGTTTGCATCTACCTACAAACAAAAGATCAGAAATCACGAAGCATTGAAGGACATTTTTCTGGCAAGGGAGCAATGAAATTAAGAAAATTCCGCTAATATCATGGGCAAAAATTTGTAAACCCAAAGAGGAAGGAGGAGTGGGCCTCAAAAATCTAGGGGATCAAGGGAAAGCCCTTGGGGCCAAACTATTGTGGAGGATCTTTAGAAACCCTGAAGCAAAATGTGCAAAAATTGTTATTCACAAATATTTGAAAGATCATTCAACCATTAATATCTTCAGGGAATCAAACCCCCCCAAAGGATCGAAGATTTGAGATTTTATGATGGAATGCAGATTTATCATTTTGGAAAAATTAACATGGACCCCAAGATCAGGAGAGAAGGTGCTATTCTGGGATGACTCCTAGGGAGGCCATGAGGTAATATCTAGAATCTTAAACAACCCTCCCCTCATTAAATCATTAAAGGAGAAGATTAGTCTCTTTCTTAAAGATTACATCACTTGTGAAGATAGGAATTGGGTTTGGAAATCCATAAAAGAATATGGGGTCTCGTTGTTTGAAGAATCAACAATCAAAGATATTCTCAAAAATAGAAAAAATTTATTAAAAAACTCTAGAGACAAATTAGTCTGGGATGGCTCTAAGTTAGGTGAATACAACACTAAGGATGGGTATAGGCTCATTTTTCAGAGCTAAAATAGACCTAAAACCTCTTTACCTATCCACCTGTGCTGGGGTAAGGAGTGCTCACCGAAAGTAGGCTTTTGCACATGGTTAGTTTTGAACTATAGACTTTTAACTGCAGATCAATTCAAGAAATTAGGTTACTCGGGTCCAAGTAGATGTCTACTTTGTGAAAAAGATGAAGAAAATGTGGACCACTTATTCTTGAACTGTCCTTTCACAAATCAATGTTGGAAGTGGCTACAAGGGAACTTAGGGTGGTCCTCTACCCTCCCCCAATCTCTTAGGGCTATGTTGCAAGCTTGGCTAATCATTAAAAAAAAGAGCATTTTTACAAACTTATGGGCTATCTCACCATCTATAGTAATTTGGGAAGTATGGAAAGAACACAATAGAAGAATTTTCAGAGAAGAACAGTTGGAGTGGAAACAATTATTGAATAAAATCAAAGCAGCAATAATAGAAAAAATGAATAGTTACACAATCAAAATCCAGAAAATAGATCTAAAAATGAGTTAGTGGGATGGAAGAATGCGAGGTAAGTGGGAAGGTTTAGTATTACCACCTTTTATCGGCTCTAATTCTCAAAATAAAACATCAAAAAGAAATGAATGCATATGGAAACCTCCAAAGAATGATTGGCACAAGCTTAACTTTGATGGGGCATCCAGGGGTAATCCGGGAGTTGTAGGCATTGGGTGTAGTATTCACAATCATGAAGGTAAGGAAATTGTAGCATTAGTTGCTCCTATTGGGGAAGAAACAAATAATTGGGTAGAACTTTACACCCTAATAAAAGGTCTTCAAAAATACGTGTCCTTGGGATTACAACATTTAGAAATTGAGGGCGATTCAACAATTATAATTAATGTGCTTAGGAAAAAAATGACTCTGAATTGGAGGTTAAATTCTCTTCTATCCCAAGCATTATCCTTATGTGAATCCTTTCAGGAAGTATCAATTAATCATATTTACAAAGAAGGAAATAAGAGGGCAGATGAACTAGCTAACCTGGGGGAAAATGGGATATCTTTGAAATAAGAGAACACCACCAGTAGTTGTAGTAATTTTGGGATATTTAAACCCTCTTAAATTTCTAAATTATGGTCCAAGCCTTTTAAAAATGTTTAGTAATTTAGCAGAATAGAAATTTGAATCTATAACGTAATTTGGATCCCTCAAATGCAACCTCTAGACCTCATTTAAAGATCACCCTCACGTGCACTAATTGCTTTTCCTTTTTTCTCTTTAAACTCAATTCTGGAAACAATATTTTATCCTTTAGAACTATTTCTATTTATCCAAACATAATAATTCCATATATCTATCATGTCTCCCTTTATTATTTACCATAATTTATGCACCTCATCAATTTTGTATAATTTCAATTTTCATCAAAGGTGTACTTTCTTTAAATTTTTCTAAAAACTTTATCTAAAGTTAATCTCTTTAAACGCTACATAAAACTAATCCTTCCTTCCCTTAATCTACTTATTTAAGGTTGAGCAAATGTGTTTTTAGATCAATCGGAAAATAGGATACCTTTTGGCTACCATGAGAATAGCTAACGCCTAGGATTCTCATCTCTTAAAACTCCCTCGCAGAGCTTTTAAAAGGGAAACAAGGAGAACATAGTTACTATCCTATAGTTTTTCTCAAGCTAGCATTAATGTCTACCCCAATTAAATTGAGAAGCTTTCATAAGCAAATAGCCTTCGATGAAGTTATTTCTACTAGCAAGATCAGAAAGATCTTAATGATCAAATTTAGCATTGTAGTTAGATTAGTTTCAGTGATTTTGGGAAAAGAGTTTAAGAAAAATTCAAATAAATATTGAGTCAATTCTGATATCCCAGTAATGTTTCTAGCCTCGACCCTCCAAGTAGATCCCGATGTGGAGACTATTGGGAATCTACGTAGAAGGATATTCAAAAGAAAATATCGCAAAGATCTGGACAAAGTATTAAAGAGCATCCGTATTGATTTAACTATACCAAAACCTTGCAAGTATGAAAGAAGTTTTGTGGTGACCTTTCCTATTCTCAAGTTGGAAGATTGGGATAGATACATAGAGGAGACCTCCTCCATCAGGTGGAATCTAGATTTCTTATTTTTCTTTACTCACTTCCGTTCACTAGCTGAGGAAAACTAGATAAATGGTTTTATTTTGGAAGATGAAATTGGACTTAAACTAGTAAGAGATGATAAATACTCATCAACATCATCAAGCTCTTTAGGCTAAGCCTTAAGCAGCTAAGTCATAAGGAAGCTTTGTAATCTTTCTCTTCCATACAAGGAAAGCTTCTAAGATTGGGAATTTCCTAAGATTGGGAATTTTCTAAGATTTCCTTAATTGTAGTTATTTTTTCCTTTTTTAAATAAAATAATTGAACTTAACAAGAATTATTAGGCACCTGACTTGGTTCTATCATTATAAGCAACAAACACCTTTAATCGATTTTTCTTTACACAATTTATCTCTCAGCTTATTTTAAAACTAAGAACCATCATTTTATCATTTTGAAAAGAAGGATAAATAGGGAACAAGGCCTTGGCAAGAACATAAGATAAATTAAGAGAAGATGAAGCAAGGGCTTATATTCTATTAAACTGTTAAGAATACCCTTAAATCATTCGAAGGTAAAAAGATTGTCAAGTAATTCATAGTTAAAGAAGGTTAATTTTCTAGTAGTCTCTATAGATCCTAGGAACTATGTTGGGCACTATTTTTCATGTCGGGTCAAAGCCCTTAAAAGATAAAATTTCTAGAATGAGTTCCTAAAACTTTATAATAGGATTATAATCAACAAGGTTTAATGGGATCATAAACCTACTTTCAGATTTTTTAAAATTTCTTTGTTACTATAGCTTCAAGAAGAATGGACTACATACATAAAAGTACTAGTAATAATAGTTCTTAAGTACCTTTTCCATGTCTATCTATCATTTTTGATAGATATGTTTAGATAGCCCTTATCCTTAATCTACCCTATAATCATGAAAAAGGAAGCCTAATATCTCCCAAAATTTTCGCATCCAACTCCGAATCCCCAGGGCATGGTACTTGGCTTTCAACAACTAAAGATGTCATCAATATAGTGGTAGTTTTCTCGATCATTTACCAATGCATTACACAAAAATCATAATAATGAGGACAGCTCCTCCCTCTTAATGTTCACACGATCTTCTCTATAACTTTCCCCTTAGCATTTGACACTAATCTAAGATTGAGGCCTCGCAACAATCTGTTTATCTTAGTTTATTAGCAGAGTTTTAGAATGGATATTGTTAGAGTAAAGTATTAATTATATTAATTAAATTTACTCCCTTCTTAAAATGTCAACACTTTTGCTTTAGTTGTTTATATTTAAAAACACTTGCATTAGTTTTTTTAAACTTATGCACTAGTTGTTTTAAATATAAACTTGCTACATTAGTCTTGTAATAATTTAACTAATTACTACATGCACTTCTACTTTTTTGGTTTTCCTTTCAAGGCTTTCGATCTCCTTTATAAGGATGGTCCATTGTATATTCAATTCATTCATTATTTGAGGATATTTTCTTCTTCATTTTTTGAGTCAAACCCTTGCCCTCTTCTTGTCTCTACTTCCTTGTAACAAGTTTTTGTATGCAAGTGATCTTCGGGTTTTGTAGATTTGTATTGCTCAAATCCTACATGGTATCAAAGCCTAATCTTCTACAACTTGTTCGCATTTGAAAGATTTAGATTAGGGCTTTTTTGGTTATTTTTTTATTGAAATTAGGAGGTCCCTAAATTTTGGTGCACTTTGAGCTAAAACGGACCTCACCATTGAGCTCGCAACGCCCAAAACCCCCTATTTCAATATAAGGCACATCCAATTTGGACAACTTTGCATTTTGGGACTTTTTTAAGGTAACATAAGCTTGACATGCTTCACAAGGTAGAAATTTTACGGATCGGCATGCTCCTTGAGGCAAAATTTGTACAAATTGGTATGCAAAATGAGGCAAAAATTTTGCTATCTGGTATGCAAATCTAGACCAAAAAATTGGCATGCAAATCGAGGCAAAAATCAAAAAGGCTTAACACAGATCCTGAGGCACACATGCGATTTTGAAAAATAAATAAATAAATAAAAAATTTTCCATTTTGGTCGGTGATGCCCATTTGGCCGTCAAATTTAAGCCAACAAATGGAGTTTTAGCCCCTAGTCATATGGTGACCACAGGCCTAGAATTTTAGCCCCAAGGGGCTTGCATGTTGTGACAGCCATTTGGCCATCAATTTTAAGCCCGTGAAGCATTGACGTCAGCACAATTAGACACCATTTGGGCCCTCCAGCGCATTAGTTGGTATTTTGCTCATAACTTGAGCATACGGTGTCAAAATTGGGCAAACAAGATATCATCGGAAAGTTGGTTCCAAGCTCTATCCAGATTTAGAGGTTTAAATTTTTTATTTTTCATTTTTGATAGTATTTTTTTACTATAAAAGCTAGATGTTCATTGTAATGCCCCGCCAAGGAACCCAAAAGAACTTAACCTAAACATGCATCTAAGTTTGCAGAATATTTTTTTTTTAAAGTTAACATACATGATAAGCATCAATGCAGAAGCAATTACCATTAACTCACATAACATAAACAACCAACATAGGTTACAACTCAAGGATTCCTTGACGATGATTACTTAAACATTAATTAATAATATAGATTAGGTACAATTATGAAAATCACATAAAATAATGAAAGATAAAAATCAACATCACCTAAAAGATAACATAAATATATCTAGTACCATAAGGTATTCATAATAACCTACATCCGATGCACATGTCGCAGGATATGTAATACATTAACCGAAAAGTACACATGATACTTCTGATGAACTGATACAAAGATACAAGATCACAAGGAAGAAGAAGAGGAACACATCTCCAATAATGAAGATCAAGAGGGAACAACTGCAACAAGAAAGATCATCCAGCACTCGTGGATGAACGTCGGAATCTCAAATGGTAAAACAATCACTACCACCCAAGCTCATGAACCTAAATGGTCCACTCCCACCATGTTGAGGAGATAACAACAGATCCCACTTGGATAACAACATCAAACAGACCAAGCAAAGGAAAGGATCCTGAAAGCTCTGTAACTCAAGTTGAAAAAGTAATAATACCATGAAAGTATCACTATTCCAGAGGCAACCGACACATGTAGGATAACTAGACTATGCATAGGAAGGTTTCATCATGTACATCTAACCTTTGAGTCTCATCCTGGTAATCTTGCTGGATCCTAGCACCCAAGTGACCATACACGACATCAATGACTTCTCATACAGATGAAGCCATTAACTATGCTAGACACACACCTCTCAAGGTGGCAAGTATCTTCTCCATTCCCACTTTAGTCTATACTAGCACTAAGCCATGGCGAGGAAACTTAACTTATTAGGTTCATTTTAAAATCTCTCAATGTTATATTATGTTATCACTTGATTAAGATACTTAACAATAAGTGATCCTAGTAGCCACTTGTGGGCCCCAGCGCTTATTGCAAGCCACCTCCTACTACATATCTAGGTAAATTACCCTAGGCTCATAGATCAAACAAGTACACAACTAGGTAATCCCAAATCTAGTTTCACATACAAGAACTAGAATGATTACAAAGGTACCAAAAGCAGAATACAAAACATCATGAGCCTATATAGTCAATACAGGGTATACTCGAATCTCACACATACATCCAAACATAACACCGAGAATAAGAACAACTGATACAAACCCCAACCTCTGTCTTTCCTTAGGTCTTCTAGTACCCCAAAACACATTAAGCAAGAGAAAACATTCCAGGCACGAAGAAGACACAATGCATCATAGAAAACTGAAAACTAATCCATAAGCATTTAAAGATCCATATTGAACATAGATGAATCTAAGTATAGAATTACATAAGTCTGCTAATAAAATATTACAAAAAGTTTCAAGTAAATTATATTCCCTATATACGATCTAAGAATTCATTAGAATAAAATGCCCAATTTTAGTATATGCACATCAATCTCCAATAATTTGATCAATCAAGAATCCAATGTAAGAGAAACGTCTATCCCATAGTTGAACAAAAGCTAATGATAAATTTAATATACACTACTTAAGCTTAATCTCATATATAGAAACTATTTAACCAATTAAGTAAACTCATTCTACAAAATGAAAATCTAATAGATATAAGCACACTTTAATCATTAACAAATTTCCTATATTAATATACGAGTACATTCAATTTAAATATATACACTATATATATATATATATATATATATATATATATATATATATATATATATATATATATATATATATATATATATATATATATATATATATATAAATATATATCTTAATAGTAAAATTCATATCGTTTAAAAGATATTTGAATAATAAATAAACTAATTAAATTAAGTCAATTAGTAAATTAACAAAATTTGTTAACTAAAACAACAACCAAAAATTTATTAAACCAATTTAATAAAATTAAATATTAAAACTTACATCTAAACAAACTAATTAAAAGAATTAACTAACTCATAACACAAAATAATAAAAAATAAATAAATAAATTAAAAAAAGGAAGTGGGTGTGGAGCGGGCCCCACACGCCCACCCAAAAGCCCACGTCCCCAAGTGGTGTGCTTAGCAGGCCTGCACAAGCAGGGTACCGTACGCATGACAGAGTACATTGCCTTGCGCAGTGTACCTTGCGCTAGCAGCAACGGGTAGGGTAAGGTGGTCCCCCCACTTTATCAATCTTAATTTTTTAAAAAAAAATTTGCTTTAAAAAAACAAACCCATAGTCATGCCATTTCATTTATTAATATATTTTTTTTAAATGTTACTATTTTTATTTTAACCACAATGTGATAAGAATTTTTTTTTTGAGAGTATAATTTTATTTTGAACAAATAATTTCCGAAAATGGAAATTAAAGGTCCTTGGAATATTTTTCCAGAAAAAGATAAACACAGCACTTTGCCCAATGAACAAGTAAATTTGTCTTTTTCCTAAATTTGTTTTCTTCTCTATTATTTACAAGCATGATTTCCATTTAATAATGCAATTTTTCCTTACTCAAAACAACCAATTTACTATAACCATGTAAATTTTGCTCAGTATATTTTTTTACAGAATATATATCCTTTAACCAAGATTGAATATTTTTGTACCAAGATTTGGTTTTTTGTCCTAAATTGATTTCTCTTAAAAGGGGATTAATTTTTCTCCCAATACTATAGTTAAACTATACAATATGATTGATTTATCGATTTATAGGCAAACCATGAACAATTAATTGACGAAATTTGGCTAGCATAACGGTACGATGCCAAGTAATAATAAAATATAAAAATCAACTACAATAGGGTTCTGAATACCCAGATCTATTAAAAACACAAAAAGACAATGAATGTAAGAACAGAGATAACAGGCCAAAATTCAATGTGTACCGTAGATCCAATGCCACATACTGAAAAAGAAAACCCTTGTAGATCTGAGAATGAAACTCTCTCCAAAATCAAACCCAACCTACAAATCTGAAAACTATGTTGCAAACAGGTGCCCAATCCAGAAGCACAGAGAAATTCAAACCAACATGTAGCCACAACAATCCACAAATTTCCAAAATACCAAGCACACAAGCTCTCCCCAAAAATCTTCTGCAAAAACCTGTCTAATCTCAAATGAATGCAATAATCTCCTAATTGAAATTCAATTTCCAAATTCATGCAATCCCAAAAGACAACTCAAAAGCTAACTCACAGTCCAACTCCAAATCAGAAATGACTCACACAGAACTCTAATCAAACTCTCCCACTTTTGTTGAGAGAAAATACCAATTAATAATTAAAAATAAATATAATTGTGCACAACTCAACTTAGTCTCCTAAAGACAAGTTGTCACTTTTTCCAAACAAATCACTTACAAATTCAATAAATCACATGTTTATAATAAAATCTATTATTAAATAATTCAATATTCCTAACACCATTAAATCATGCAATTTAATAATTTAATATCTTATGGACAATATTAAATTATATTTTCACATAATTAATTAATTAAAACCAAATATCCTTATATTTGATTTTTAATTAATTAATAATCATAAAATAACATAAGAAATAAATTTAACCTTATTTTCAACTATGATATTAATTTCCCAAATACTCACATAATTAACTTTAATTTAATTTTCTCAATTAATCATAGGAGCATATTTAATCATAAAATTTAACTATGCACCTAACAGTGATAATCACATAAAATAATCTATATAAACATAAATCAACTATAATTAATAAATGAATAAACATATAAAATCACTCACATCACCACAAGTCAACTGAAGCCCAACGGGATAAAATCAAATGAAACCAAAACCAAGCAACACCAGAAAGGGATCCATGAACTTTGCCAACCTGACAAATTCAGATAGGGTAGTCAACAGATACTTATCCAACAACTAGGATAAATGGGTTTGGGTTAGGCTTTTGGATCCGTTTTATCTCCCCTCTCTTACCATCTGAGATATTGTGATAGGGCACGCTCATCCTGACAATTCAAGGAAGATGATGCTCGGTACCTATGAACCTGCATACAACACCTGCATGTACATACATAAATAGATATATAACAAACAATGGCGAGGATCGGCCAATCATGTGGATCTCGCAAGCAAGTAACTATGACTCTGTCCCTCAACCACATTAGGCACATCAAACATAAATATGAAACAAGCACATCAACCATACACATGCCAGTATGGGGTCAGTAAAATCATATGCCTCAATAATTTTCTATCATGTAATCAATCATCCTAGCGTAATCGTAACATTTATAAAATAGGACTAGGGGTGGGGTACTACATCCACCCCCCTAGATTAGGCTTACTCTTGGAAGCCTACAAATAGATGAGGATACATATCCCCCAAACACAAAGCATTTACTAAAAACAAAACATAGCATCTCAAAATAAGCTATCGAATAAGAACATGACATACAGTCATTAAGAACAATATAATATCCATTTTAAGAACAAACTAAAATCACATTGATCAATCATTCATTTACAATTCAAGAAATAAATATAAACCTTTACTCATTCCTCAATATAGAAAACATCTAGCAATCAATTGAATAAAGAACACATTCAAATTTACATCAAATAATCAATTTTAATGGAACACACATGCGAACATAAAGGATACACAATGATTCTAATATCATGAACACATATAGTACCATCTCCACGATGTCCTCCCATATACATACTATCAAAGGTTCATATTGAACATGATAGAAACAAAACTTTTTACAGAACAAGGTCAACAATAACAAACATTCGAAGTAGTCACCACAAAACTCAAAGAGGTAAAACCCAAGTGGGAAAATTACAAGTCCAACATTAAATCATAAGAGTGCTCAAATTTCAATAATAAATTAAGTGTGACTAGCATCACAAAATAGATAGCGAAAAGAGAGTTAGGTGACTAATCCAATCATAAGAAAGTTCAAAAATTTCAATGCTAGCCCACACACATCACGAACAATTCGTAAATCAACTAAAAATGAATCATCAATCATAACACATCCACATAACAAGGTGACTAGTAGTAGCCACACTCAAAAGAGTAATCGCTTAATGACATCCAAAGGTATTTCACCCTAGATGCATTAGAGAAGGTAACCATATGCAATAAAAAATTCAAACACCTATGACAATCACTAGACAAGGTGATATCTCATAGATATTTAAGAGATAGCAAGAACACAAATGTTTAGATGTAGTTTAATGGTTCTCAAACACAAAAGAGTTATATGTCTATGTTTGGTCTCAAGGTTTAACAGTTTAGACATCTAATGGGCACACAACCTCCCAGAGTTCCCAATGTAGAACTCGGTGCTCTGATACCAAGTGTAATGCCCCGCTAGGGAACCCAAAAGAACTTAACCTAAACATGCATCTAATTTTGCAGAATAATTTTTTTTTTAAAGTTAACATACATGATAAGCATCAATGCGGAAGCAATTACCATTAACTCACATAACATAAAAAACCAACACAGGTTACAACTCAAGGGTTCCTTGACGATGATTACTTAAACATTAATTAATAATATAGATTAGGTACAATTACAAAACTCACATAAAAAAATGAAAGATAAAAATCAACATCACCTAGAAGATAACATAAATATATCTGGTACCATAAGGTATTCATAATAACCTACATCCGTTGCACATGTCGCAAGATATGTAATATATTAACCGAAAAGAAGTACACATGATACTTCTGATGAACTGATACAAAGATACAAGATCACAAGGAAGAAGAAGAGAAACACATCTCCAACAATGAATATCAAGAGGGAACAACTACAACAAGAAAGATCATCCAGCACTGGTGCACGAACGTCAGAATCTCAAATGGTAAAAGAATCACTACCACCCGAGCTCATGAACCTAAATGGTCCACTCCCACTGTGCTGAGGAGATAACAATAGATCCCACTGAGATAACAACATGAAATAGAGCAAGCAAAGGAAAGGATCCTGAAAGCTCTCTAACTCAAGTTGAAAAAGTAATAATACCATGAAAGATTTACTATTCCAGAGGCAACTGACACATGTAGGATAACTAGAGTATGCATAGGAAGGTGTCATCATGTACGTCTAACCCTTGAGTCTCATCCTAGTAATCTTGCTGGATCCCGGCACCCAAGTGACCATACACGGCATCAATGAGTTCTCATACAGACGAAGCCATTAACTATGCTAGACACACACGTCTCAGGGTGGCAAGCATCTTCTCCATTCCCACCTTAGTCTATACTAGCGCTAAGCCAGGGCGAGGAAACTTAACTTATTAGATTCATTTTAAAATCTCTCAATGTTATATTATGTTATCACTTGATTAAGATACTTAACAATAAGTGATCCTGGTAGCCACTTGTGGGCCCTGATACTTATTGCAAGCCACCTCCTACTACATATCTAGGTAAAATACCTTAGGCTCATAGATCTCACAAAGATCAAATAGGTACACAACCAGGTAATCACAAATCTAGTTTCACATATAAGAACTAGAATGATTACAAAGGTACCAAAAGCAGAATACAAAACATCATGAGCCTATATGGTCAATACAGGGTATAATCGAATCTAACATATACATCCAAACATAACACCGAGAACAAGAACAACTAACACAAACCCCAGCCTCTGTCTTTCCTTAGGTCTTCTAGTACCCCAAAACACATTAAGCAAGAGAAAACATTCCAGGCACGAAGAAGACACAATGCATCATAGAAAATTGAAAACTAATCCATAAGCATTTAAAGATCCATATTGAACATAGATGAATCTAAGTATAGAATTACATAAGTCTGCTAATAAAATATTACAAGAAGTTTCAACTAAAGAATATTCCCTATATACCATAAGTCATCACCAGTTGACCCGATTGACTATTATAACCCCATTTCAGAAATGCCACGAAGTGCTCTATAGGCTTGACCCACGCAAGCGCCCATCACCCAAATTTTTGACCTCATCTGGGGCCTCTAAAGCCTTCAAAACTGAGTTCAAAGTTTCTGTACCCTGCTGCCAATACCGAAAATCTTCAATATCTTCCAATATACACTTGATCTGGCAATGAAACTTTACTGGCAGACTTATATGACCAAAATGAACCTCCAAGAAAGAAATCAGATCATTCTGAGCACATACGAAAATTACCAAAAATAGTAACTTTCTATAAATAGTAGCTCTGCACAAAATAGCCCTTATTGAATATAAAAATATAAATTTTTTTTTTTTTGGATGATGCAAGATTGCTCTTACACCCAGGATGCTCCTGCATCAGACACCCAGGGTAATTTGAGAAGTGACCCTGTCACGACTCAGGTGTGCAGAGGAAAACCAAGACGGTTAACCTCCTCCTTTGTTAGCCATGATGAATCTTCAATAGGTCATCCTTTCCATTTGACCAAATACTCTTCATATGTCTTATTCCTTGTGCTTCTGCCAACACAACTATCCAGTATGTCTTCAATCTCCTTGATATCTGAACTGGTTGCTAGAATATTCCACTGTGCTGCTGCAACCTCATCTTCAACACCTCCTTCATGATACTCTGTCAAATCTGAAATGTTAAATACTGGTGAAATATTCAGCCCAGAAGGCAATTCTACCTCATATGCATTTCCCGACTCATGCTTCTTCAGTATCTTACATGGCCCAAACATCTTCATTTTCAACTTGTTATATGTACCAACCGGAAACCACTCCTTCTGCAAATGAACCATGACTTCATCTCCAACCTCAAATTCCTTATGCCTCCTTTTCACATTTACCTCAGCCTTATACTGTGTATTCATCTTGGCAATATGCTTCCTCACCTCCTCATGGATGTTCTTTAAATGTTCTGCAAAATCCTCAGCTTTAGCACTACTTATTTCTCCTTTATCCATCTTCCTCAATTCAGATGCATTTCTTGGACTACTTCCATATACAATCTGGAATGGTGATTTACCAGTGCTCCTGTTGACAGAATTATTGTATGCAAATTCCGCCTGTGGTAAAATCAAATCCCATCTTGTTGGCTTATCTCCAACCAAACATCTCAGCAAATTTCTCAAACTTCTATTCACCACCTCTATCTGTCCATTAGTCTGTGGATGATGTGATGAACTGAACTTCAAATCTATCTTCAACTTCTTCCACAATGTCCGCCAGAAAAATCCAACAAACTTAGTATCTCGATCTGAAACTATGGTCTTTGGAAAACCATGTAGTCTCACCACTTCTCTGAAAAATAATCCTGCTACATGAACAGCATCATTAGTCTTCTTGCAGGGAATGAAATGTGCCATCTTCAAAAATCTATCAACTACTACAAAAAATTGAATCATGTCCCCGCTGTGTCCTCGGTAAACCAAGAACAAAGTCCATGTTGATATCCTCCCAAGGCTTCTCTGGTATAGGTAATGGCGGATACAACCCTGTATTCTACTTCACTTCTTTCACCATCTGACATACTCTGCAACTTTGTACAAACTTCTTCACATCTTGCTGCAACTATGGCCAATAATAATTCTCACTAACTAAAGAAAGGGTTTTGTCACTACCAAAATGTCCAGCCAATCATCCGCTATGCTTCTCCTTGATCAGATTCTCTCTCATAGAACTTCATGGAATGCACAACTGACTCCCTCTGAATAGTATATCATCTTGGATGATGAAATCCAACCATTTCGTCCTATCTAGAGTAACAGGTTCTGTACAAGCTTTCCAAGCTTCACCAAAATCAGGATCCTTTGGATACAAATTCTTGAGTTCCTTGAACCCAACCACTTCAATCTGCATTTCTGTCAGCAATAGTTGCCTTCTACTAAGAGCATCTGCAACCCTATTAGACTTTCCACTCCTGTGTTTCAAAACAAATGTATAACTCTGCAAAAACTCAACCCATTTCAAATGCCTTTGATTCAATTTTCCTTGACTATTCAAATATTGCAAAGCTTGATGATCAGTATACAAAATAAACTCCTTAGGAAGTAGATAATGTCTCCACTTCTTTAATGCCTGAACTATAGCATAAAATTCTTGATCATAAATAGAATATTTCCTCTTGGCATCATTTAACTTCTCACTGAAATAAGCAACAGGTTTACCTTCTTGGCTCATAACAGCTCCTATTGCAGTACCACTAGCATCACAATCTACTTGAAACACGTTATTAAAATCTAGAAGTGCTAAAACAAGTTGTTCTGTAACTTTTTGTTTCAACAATTGAAAACTCTTTTCTGCCCCATTAGTCCACTTAAACTCTTTTCTATCCCCTCTCATTGTTTCAGTCAAGGGTCCACAAATACTGCTAAAATTTCTGATAAACTTTTTGTAAAAGCTAGCTAAACCATGAAAAGATCTTACCTTAGTAGCACTCCTTGGAGTAGGCCATTCAAGGATAGCCTGTACCTTCTTTGGGTCCATTTTTAGACCTTCTGCTGAAACTACAAATCCCAAATACACTAACTCTTTCTTCACAAAACTGCACTTCTTCAAATTAATCAACAATTTCTCTTCTCTCAACTTCTCAAATACCATACGAATATGCATCATATGCTCTTCCAATGTCTTACTAAAGATCAGAATATCATCTAGGTAAACAATGACAAACTTACCCAGAAATTCTTTCAGAACCTCGTTCATAAGCTACATGAAAGTGCTCGGTGCATTGGTTAGCCCAAAAGGCATGACTAACTACTCATATAGTCCTTTGTTTGTCTTAAAGGTAGTCTTCCATTCATCTCCTTCTCTGATTCGAATCTAATGATATCCACTCTTCAGATCTATCTTTGAGAAATACACAGCTCCACTCAAACAGTCCATAATATCATCCATTTGTGGCAATGGAAACCTGTACTTGATTGTGATCTTATTTATTGCCCTAGAATCTGTACACATCCTCCATTCTCTATTCTTCTTTGGTGCTAATACCACTGGTACAGCACAGGGACTCAGACTCTCACGGATCAATCCTTTCTATAGCAGTTCATGTACTTGTCTGTTCAACTCCTCACTTTCTGCAGGTGTCATTCTATGTGCTACCTTATTTGATAAACTCGCTCCTGGGATCAAGTCGATCTGATGACTAATCTTCCTGACTGGTGGTAATCTATCAGGCACGTTATCGGATACAATATCCTGAAACTCATTCAACAAATCTGCAACTTCTACAGGAACATCTTCTACTTCCTCTTTACCAACTTTTGGAATTAAAACAAAACATACATGCTCATGCCTCATACCATCTAGAAAATTTCTTCCATCAAAAAAATTTATCCTTTCATTACCACATCCCTTCTCTTCAGTCTCCTTCAATGGTTTTAGCTTATGTCGCACTCCATCCTTTGTCAGGGAATAGGTATTTGCACGGCCATCATGTATAGCACATCTGTCAAACTGCCATGGTCTACCCAACAACATATGACATGCATCCATAGATATGATATCACACAATACCTCATCTTGGTATCTGCCAATCTTGAACTTCACCAGGCATTGTTCATTGACCATGACCTTGTGGTCATCTTGTACCTAGGCAATCCGATATGGATGTGGGTGTTTCTGTCTCTTGAGCTTCAACTTTGTCACCATCTCTTCTAACACCAAATTGTCAGTGTTTCCACTATCAATAATCACATCACAACATTTACCTTCACACTTGCACCTGGTGTGAAACAGGCTCCTCCTTTGCTCAAGTTCATTCTCACCACTCAACAGGACTCTTCTGTTAATCAACGTTTCTCCTCTTTCAGCATCTTTAGAATTTGATGATCTGACATCTTCATCTACATGTGCAACTCTGGCCTGGCCTTCAATTTCTCCTGTCTATTCTACCTTGGCACTAAGGACATTCAAATGCCCTATGACCTTCTTCTCCACAGTGAAAACTTGTTCCACGGAAGCCACCTCTTCCAGATCCTTGTCCTCTTCCTTTTCCTCTCTAATCTCTATTATTCTGATCCTGGAAGCGATTGGAATTATTTCCTCGCTGATTCTGACTGCTACTAGCCTCATCCTTCTTTTTCAAATCCTCATTTTGGCCACCATATGACCGTCCACCAGATCGTCCACCGTGACCTCTTCCATTTTTTCTGCTCTCAAACTTCTTGTTCAACTTTTCCTCTACTTTTAGGGAAAACTGGTATACCTCTTCAATACTGTTCATTCGAACTAGATTCAGCTCCTCCTGAATGCTTGGCCTTAACCCATTAAGGTATCGGGCAACTTTCTCCTTATCAGCTTCTGCATGGCCTATTCTGATGAGAAGTCGATAGAACTCATCTGTATACTCCTGAACAGATCTTCCTGCTTGCTTCAAACTCTGCATTTTCTTCAGTAGGTCAAGCTCATAATCAACAAGGATGAACTATCACTTCAATTTATCCACCATCCAATCCATCTCCTGATTTTCTCCTTTCCCCTTCTATTTCACTCCAACTGAATCTCTTCCCACCATATCTTCGCATGACCTTTCAGTCTGGCCTTTGCAAATTTGACCCTATCAGGATCATCAACATCTTCATACTCAAAATATTCCTCATATTCATTGATCTAGTTGATCAATTCTTCCAGGTTAAGATTTCCAAAAAATGTAGGAACCTCAATCTTAGGTCTTTTCCCAATCTTAGAAATGGCTCGAAAAAGTCTTTCTTCCTCCTGGTTCACAATTTTAGCTTCTCCTTCTTGATATTCTTCTTCGGCTTCATCCTCGCTTTCATCTCTGACATTAAGATTCATTCCTCTGCGAATCTCTTCTTGCAATGCTCGCACTTGTCTCTGCAGCTCTCTAACATCAGGGTGTCACAACACCAACTCTTCCGCCACGTTCTTTTCATGGAGGCA
This sequence comes from Chamaecyparis obtusa, assembly GCA_027943335.1. Taxonomy (NCBI): domain Eukaryota; kingdom Viridiplantae; phylum Streptophyta; class Pinopsida; order Cupressales; family Cupressaceae; genus Chamaecyparis; species Chamaecyparis obtusa. Next base: position 262,437 of record BSBK01005465.1, read on the forward strand.
TTTTCACGATGTGCGCTGAAACCCTAACCACAGTCGTGGTGCAAACTGCCTCACAGTCGGTGAT
>BSBK01005465.1:265000-269401 GCA_027943335.1 Chamaecyparis obtusa
TAAGAATAGAGATAACAGGCCAAAATTCAATGCGTACCTTAGATCCAATGCCAGATACTGAAAAAGAAAACCCTTGTAGATCTGAGAATGGAACTCTCTCCAAAATCAAGCCCAACCTACAAATCTAAAAAATATGTTGCAAACAGGTGCCCGATCCAGAAGCACAGAGAAATTCAAACCAACATACAGCCACAACAATCCACAAATTTCCAAAATACCAAGCACACAAGCTCTCCCCAAAAATCTTCTCCAAAAACCTGTCTAATCTCAAGTGAATGCAATAATATCCTAATTGGAATTCAATTCTCAAATTCATGCAATCCCAAAAGACAACTCAAAAGCTAACTCACAATTCAACTCTAATCAAACTCTCCCTCTTTTGTTGAGAGAAAATACCAATTAATAATTAAAAATAAATATAATTGTGCACAACTCAACTTAGTCTCCTAAAGACAAGTTGTCACTTTTTCCAAACAAATCACTTATAGATTCAATAAAGCACATGTTTATAATAAAATCTATTATTAAATAATTCAATATTCCTAACACCATTAAATCATGCAATTTAATAATTTAATATCTTATGGACAATATTAAATTATATTTTCACATAATTAATTAATTAAAACCAAATATCCTTATATTTGATTTTTAATTAATTAATAATCATAAAATAACATAAGAAATAAATTTAACCTTATTTTCAACTATGATATTAATTTCCCAAATACTCACATAATTAATTTTAATCTAATTTTCTCAATTAATCATAGGAGCATATTTAATCATAAAATTCAACTATGCACCTAACAGTGATAATCACATAAAATAATCTATATAAACATAAATCAACTATAATTAATAAATGAATAAACATATAAAATCACTCGCATCACCACAAATACACTGAAGCCCAATGAGATAAAATCAAATGAAACCAAAACCAAGCAACACCAGAAAGGGATCCACGAACTTTGCCAACCTGACAAATTCAGATAGGGTAGTCAACAGATACTTATCCAACAACTATGATAAATGAGTTTGGGTTAGGGTTTTGGATCTGTGTTATCTCCCCTCTCTTACCATCTGAGATATTGCAATAGGGTACGCTCATCCTGACAATTCAAGGAAGACGATGCTCGGTACCTATGAATCTGCATACAACACCCGCATGTGCATACATAAATAGATATATAACAGATAATGGCAGGGATCGGCCAATCATGTGGATCTCGCAAGCAAATAACTACGACTCCATCCCTCAACCACATCAGGCACGTCAAACATAAATATGAAACAAGCACATCAACCATACACATGCCAGTATGGGGTCAGTAAAATCATATGTCTCAATAATTTCCTAACATGTAATCAATCATCCTAGCGTAATCATAACATTTATAAAATAGGACTAGGGGTGGGGTACTACATTTATTTTTGCACTCTGGAAGCTCTATATTTCTCATCCAGACTCTATTTTCGAAAAGTGAGATTATCATCGAAAAGCTTGTTCTGAGAGCTATCTAATTATATGAGTCATTTTTCTAGATTCTGCTCCAGGTATATTTTATTCAATTTTTTGCATTTTTACAGTCTGGTGGATATCTTGGATGTTACAAGTCCTGGGATCTCTTCCCTTAAAGGGACGACTCTTCTTAGGTTTTTATTTTGTTTCAGCAGCCTTTGCTCTTGTTTGAGTAGTGTATACTTCATTTTTGTAGCATTCTTTTATGCACAGGCACTGAGATAAAGTGGCATTCTATTGTATGATGGGATCTTGCATATGTCTGTGCTTTTTGTACTTACACTCCATTATAAAGTGTCATGGGGGTGTCTAATGTTTTCCTTTGTTTGTCATCTACTTTTGTCAAGTGAGTGTTCCTTCCATGACATTAGCCTCAAGGTATCTTTATTTGTGTTTGTACTTTCACTGCACCTTCGATGTTCCCAGTTCTTCATGATGCAATTCTTATTGGCACTCTTTTTAGTGTACCTATCACCTCTCCCTTGTTAGCATTATGGGGGGGGCTTTTACTGATCATTCTTTTGCTTCCCTGGTTCGATAGTGTGAGCTATGTATTTAGTATTTGTTCCTATGTACTAGGTGAATGTAGTGGCTAGGTACCTATGCATTTTGGTGAGATGGATCATTTACCATATAGACACTCTTTATTTCCTATTTTTAGAGGCACTCTTCCATCTTTGATTGACCAGCTCTTCAGGCTTTGGTGTTTTATACCATCTATATCTACGAGTTCAGTTGTTTGCCTTTGTTTGCCTCCTGATTCGAGTAGTGTTATTTAAGAGCACTCGTGCAGATTACAGTCTTCTCTACCTAGTCATATTTCTATGGAGGATCTTTAGATCATCAGTTTCTTCTTGACAGATTTTGCATCTTCTTGCTTTAGTGATGTTCTACATGTTCATTCTTGTTCCTATTTTTTTGGAACATTCCTAGTTTTGGAGGCTTCTTCACTCCTTTAGATTAGTTTTTGTCTCTTTTGGAGTAGAGTTTTTCCCATGTGGTTTTCTTTATTTCTCCACTTTATAGAGACTCTCTTTTGTACATGGGTAGCTCATCAGGCCATGATGCTGGGACCCATTTTTATGCTTTCATCACTGTAGTTTCCTCTTCTTTCTTCTTGTATTATTTGTAGCTGCATTGTTGCTCATCTTAAGGGGGGATTTTAGATTAAAGTATTAATTATATTAATTAACTTTACTCCCTTCTTAAGATGTCAATGATTTTCTTTAGTTGTTTATATTTAAACACACATGCATTATTTGTTTAAAACTTATGCACTAGTTGTTTTAAATATAAACTTTCTGCATTAGTCTTGTAATATTAACTAATTATTGCATGCACTTCTACTTTTTTGGTTTGCCTTTCAAGGTTTTCGATCTCCTTTATAAGGATGATCCATTGTACATTCAATTCATTCATTCTTTGAGAATATTTTCTTCTTCATTTTTTGAGTCAAACCCTTGCCCTCTTCTTGTCTCTACTTCCTTGTAATAGGTTTTTGTATGCAGGTGACTTTTGGGTTTTGTGAATTTGTATTGCTCAAATCCTACATATACTAATGTTATCACTTTCTCTTTCAAAATGTGACAAATGGCTTTTCAGGGGCCAATTCTTCTTGAAAGACGGAATAAAATATTAAGAGAGATCCCCAATGACTATCACAGGGCCCTTGAAAAAAGCCTGGGTGAGTTTTACTTTGATAATTCATTCACAATTAGAACCAATGGTCATATTGTTAGTCTATTTATCTCACTTTCAATTGAAGTTGAATATTCCAAAGAAGAAATCCTCAATGTTACAAGAAAGATTTTTAAAAAGGACATACTGGAAGGCCTTGAGGAGGTTTTATTTAGTATAGACATGAATAAACATATCCCCATCCCTGAAGTATACATGAGAATGGAGGGAAACCAATTTCCCTTAATCCCAGCTCCCTAGAAACTCCCTATATTGGTTCATAGAGAGAAAGCGATCTTTGAGACATTCTGGCCAGACATGAAAAGGAGTATGGATTTTTTATTGAAATCCATACAAGGTGAGCCTCTCACCTTGGATTGGATGAAGGAATACTGGTGGGTAGAAGGATATGAAATCTTTGAGGAGTATAAAGAAGATGAGAAGCACAGTATTTGCTTCATAGGGCCAACAGTAAAGTGCAACTCTCGGGCTCAGAAATTTGGTGATGCAGAATAGGAGGCACTGGTGGTATATAAAAAAATGAAGTAAGATATAGCCCAGTATAGGTCAGTATTTGTAAATATTATAGTACTCAAGATAACTATAGCTTTCTAGGGACGTTCAGTGATTTTGAGTATAAATACTATAGCTCTTTGATAAATTGTGGATAAAGGTCCTACCTTTGATAAGAAACACTATTAATAAGGTATCTCTTTGACATTTGACAATGTTTATAAGAAATATATATAAGTTTATGACTGTAAGATGTTTTTTTCTCTAATGAATAGAATATTTTCTTTCAATCAATTTTTTATGCCCTTTAACAAAACTTAGTTTGTATTTCTAATGTCATAGAAGTTATTTGGTTATGGATTAGCATAGCTTGTCGGAGTTTTATTAGCAAACTTTGATCTTCAGTCTTATCCCTGGGAATATAAGAAATGCTTCAGGTTGCAGCTGATTCATTAGATTTCAATAAGGTTTGTATTTGTAGATTGTATGCGAGGCAATCATGCTTGGTAATGAATCTATGAAAATATATAAAAGCAAGAATGGGTCCTTACTCCTATGCTCTCCCAGCAGTTTGATTAAGTTTTTATATATACATATATATATGTATATACAAATATACATATATAAATATTTTTTATATACACACACATATATATATAAAGACACACACACACATAGATATATAT
>BSBK01005466.1:0-10000 GCA_027943335.1 Chamaecyparis obtusa
TTTGATATATATAATATAATATATATATACATATAATATACATATACATATACATACTACATAACTACATATAATATAATACAATATACATATACATATACATTACATATACATATACATATACATATACTATACATATACATATATATATATATATATATATATATATATATATATATATATATATATATATATATAAATATATATATATATATATAATATTATATATACTAATATATATATCTATTATTTTACCACAAACCATCAAAGAATGAAACTTAGTTAATAAAAGAATAAATTAATAAAAAAATTTACCTTATCCCATGTTGGTGTGGTATTCTAAGTTACCTTTTAAAACCACAAAAAATAAATATTAAAACAATTTCATTAGACAAAAAGCTTGGTTAAGGAGGGGGGGTGGACCCCATGTCTTGTCAGGGACCATGCTTGTCACTTTCCCCAAAGTCCAAGACCCTACGCCATTCCTTCCCTACCTCATCATGTACTTGCTACTGAGAAGATTTATAATCTTGTCTTTGGCAAGTTAAAGTCTTACCTTTTCCATGCGAAATTCATGTTTTTGGGCAAGTTTGGCAAGTTTTGGTGGGCCCCAAACTCATGTCCTTGGAACCATGCCATTGCCCTTTTATATGATTTCATTGCAAGCATTTTTGCAGCCTTAACATTGTTTGGGAATCCTATTCACCCCACCCTAGTTGGAAATTGGGGCCATGGTGTAAGTGGGTGGGGGGGGGGGGGGGTGATGGGATAGGTGATAAGGTTATTAGGCTAGGTTTAATAGGTTAGTAAGTTAGGACTAATTCTTTTGGGTTTTGATTAGTTCTTTTAGTTGTTAATTTATTATTAGTTATTAATTTTATTGTGATCAAATTCATAGTTAATGAATTTTAATTACTAATTAATAGTTATGGTTTATGTGATTTAGATTTAACCTTTAATAAATCAACTTGCTAAACTAATATTTTGTTTTATTCAATTGATAATTAGTTTAAACAAGATTATCAATAATAATTATTTAGGTTTATTTAATTTGTGAATTGCTATTATATCATAAGATATGATCTAATAATTTGAGTTAGTAATCTAATTTTAAAGGAAAGTTATTAGTACATTTAGGAATGGGTAATATAACATTTATAATTCTAATGTTTAGGTAACACTTGTTCTAGTTAACACTATTAGGTTTATTGCCGAATTATAATTAAGATTCGATTGTTAATGTAGTTAACTCATGAACCATTATTGTAGGATAAATTATCAATGAAGTTGGTTGAACCATATTCGAAAGCTTTAACCTAGGTAGACATACTTATTGTGGGTATAGTTTGATTGTAATAGAATATTTAATGACCTAGGGTATTTTTTAATTCATCTTGAATTGGAAGTTCTAAAATGGAATTGTATACACTAGGATTGCACTATTTGTACTCAGATCCTTACGATGATGGTTATGAGATCAAATCTGCCACACCCAAGATGGTACATGGATACTTATTAGGCTTACGCTTCGAACACCAACTTAACCCTAGGTTATGACCAGTTTAACTATAGTCGACTCATCCTAAACCTTTGAGCTTAATCCTTTTACATCTTACCCTTTTAAAAAGAAAAGTTTGTGTGTTTTTTAGTGAAAAATTATGGGCATGACAATCAATGCTTCTCTTCTGACCATGTTGGATGGAAATAACTTCTTTTCATCATCATCAGTTGATTCCAAGTCATTCTCAGCCCTTCAGAGATTTATTCTTCTTCACAATCATCTAGTAGTCTATTCCCATACATAGCAGATGTGTTCGCATCTTATTTTTTCCAACTGTCAAATTTTTAAGGATCAAACTTAGGACTTTCTTTCCTATAGAATGTCATTTTCAAGATCTCCTCAAACTGTTAAGCTTTCTCTTTGAGGACCACAAGCTCTGACACCAATTTTTAGGAATAACAATCCATAATACAATTGAGAGGGGGGTGAATTAGATGTATGATAGAATATTATACTTAAAACTTTAAGCTCATTAATATTAGATCTAATGAATACAATGAATTCCAACATAATAACAAAATATTTTTGTTACAGGGGAAACCCTATTAAAGGTAAAAACCTTGGTGGGAATTAGCACCCCACTAATGATGTACTGAAAGTATAGTAATCCTTGTTAGAAGATATAGCGGAGCTTATTGAAACATTACAATACATAGTCCCTTGTTAGAGGAAAGACCCCTGGTTAGGAGTCAAGAATAATAGAGGGCTCACTGCCCAAATAAGGTTAAATCCACCTTCAGAACTCACTGGTTCACAAGAGGTGTATATGAATAAATACACAATCTTTGAACTATTTACTAGCAACTTTCTTTTCTTGATCAGTTCCAATGAAGTCCACCAGTAATCCTCTAGTCTACATATAGCAGACACAAGCTCACAACTTTTACAATCTCCTTATATGACATCTATTCCCTCCATGTATTTTCCAAAGAAAAGACCTCTCATTTATACCTTATTACAATTGACAAAGATCAGGTCAGCCCATAAGGCTTTCCTAATTACAAAAATATTACATAAACCCTTGCTAAGATACACACGGTATCTATAAAAAAATTTGAGCAATGATTACATTACAACAATTAAGGACTGACATCCTTGATTTGTGCTTGCCTAACAAAACACATGCTTCATTCCCTGAGTTCAACTTTAGAATAAGCCATCACTAGATCACATGCCATAGGTGACATCACCAATCACTTCATACCTTGTGCTAACCAATAAATATTCTTTAGTACCTCTTCCACTCATCCCTTCAAGTTTGCATACCTTGAAATCCAATCCCTCTGAAAGAAATATCAAAAACTGAGAGACTAACTCTATCAATTTTCACTATCACAGTCCAGTGACTAGTCTTTACCAAAATACGTGTAACTCTCTTAATGTGCAATACTTAATGATGCTATCATAGATATAAGATCAAAATATCCACCTAAACTCTCATCTAACTTCACAGCATCTGAAACATTCATACACTAGTCGTATACTATGATTACCAGTATGGTTCCTTCATAAAAGCATATGTTGCCATCACTAACAAAACACAAATGACAATAGTATGAGTGCCCATTTAGTAACATAGTGATTAAAACATATTGCATTTCTCAATCACCACCCATGCATTAGAAATATCCAAAAACCCTTCATAGGTGACTTAGTCTTCTCAGTTGATGACTATTTAGGCTTTGATCTACATTTAAATGCTCTATGTCCATACTTCTAACAGTTGAAACAATTGTCCTTGAAATTTTGGTGAGGTAGGTGGATTGCTAACCTTAGATCTGTATTCTTGGTGTGTGATGTCCAAATTTCTTACAGTTAAAACAATCTCCATTAAATTTAGGTTTAGGATCAAACTTACCATGTTTTCTTCTTGCAAACGTTAGCTGTATGTCTTGGCTTTCCACAATGATGGCATGTAGGGTTGTTGTTCTTTGGTTTAGCATTCCTTTTCTCTCCATCTTTTGATGATTCTCGTTACTCATTGGATGATGATTGCTCATTTAGTCCAAGTCTTGATGTATCACTAGATCTTCTTGGTGACCTTAATAGTTCTTCAAAGTATCTTATAGCTTCATTAGGTCTATTCATCCTTTCATTTATTTCCCTTTTAGATCTCAATTCATTCTTTAGTTGATTATTTTTTGATCTCATATTGGTGAGTTCCACATCTTTCCTTCCCAATTCTTGATTAACCAGTAGTAGCTGATTTATCATGTCTAGTTGATTGTTAGTCAACCTTTGCATGTCCTACTTATCTTTTTATAAAGTCTTATTGATATTTTACTTTTTTCTTCTTTGACCATTGTCTTTTCATTTTTAACTTTCTTCTTTTATTAAAACTACTTCACAAAGTCTAACATATTGAATTTCCTGTTCTCTCTTCAGATTTTTTATGTCCTTATTTAGTATGCTATTTTTCTCAATTAGCTCTTTTATGGACTTGTCACTTTCTATAGAGTTTCTACTATCAAATAGTCTAGTAGTATCTTCTTCCTGATATTGTGGTTCATTTTTCTGAATAGAAATTTCTCTTCTTCTGCTTAAGGATTCTTTAGTTCTCCTCTAGTTGCTTCAAGTTGTTGTAATGTAAGTTGAACATCAATCTTCTAAGTTCTCTATAATTTTTTCCAACTTATAAACCTCCATCTCAAGATCTTTGTTCTCACAAGTGGTTAGACTTTTCTATAAGAAACTGAGCTCTGATACCAGTTGTTGGAAATCTATTTGGGAAATGTGATACTGAGAGGGGGGGTAAATCAGATATTACCTATTAATCCATTTTAATATTTACTTAAACTTTGCATAACATTACCAAAAACTTTATCAATGAAATGAAATTGATAAACACCATTCATGAAAATACTCATAACACAATAATTTTGGTTACCTAGAAATCCATGAAATGTAAAACTAGGGGTGGGGATGACACCCAAAAATCTTCACTACTACAGTATAAATTTTGCCTGTTAGGAATACTGAGTTTGTGTTAATATGATTTAGAACAATAGAGAGGGGGGGGGGGGGTGTTGAATCAGATCTAACAACCAAAACCAACTCAGTCATCACTGATTCAATAATAGAAACATATAACAATTGTAGTCCACTACCCAGCTGTATCTAACTTGTAAAACACAGAAATGTTCAGACCAAAACTTTCACACAAGCATTGACACTAGGATTTATAGTGGAAACCCAATCTGGGAAAAACCACTTTGTAACATGCATACTATTATTTTCAATCTTCTAAAGTGAGCTTGGTTAAAAGCCAACCCTGTCAAAGGTTACAATACATATTGTTAGGTGTGATCTAGTTAAAGGATTTCAATCACCCTATTAAAAGTGAGCCTTGTTATAGGACTTACATACACTCTATTATAATGCAACCTTGTTCAAAGGATTTAAACATATGACTATTAGGTCAACCTCTCTTAAAAAGGATTTTGACTATTAAAATGGTTAGAAAGTAGCAGGAGTATTGATCTGAAAAACATACAACTCACTTTGCAAATATCAGATATAATTCTGTACACAAATGCCAGTTTACTAACTTTGAAACTTTTCCATCTCCATCTCTGATTTGCTTAGAACTTTTCTTCAAGAAATCACCACACTTCTCCTTTAACTTTTTTCTACTTATACAGTCAATAACATCTATTAATCTTTTAGCATCCTCTATTCACCCATGCACACACATATGTTATGCTTAGGTTCCCTTAATACTTCCTTAATTAGGTTAACTCATCTTTTTCTTCTCAATCTCCTTCATAGATCTTAGGGTTAGGTCCAAATTCATCGAATCTACCTGCTTTATGTTCTTCATCTCCTTTTCTAGAAACATCTCAAATCTCTTAAAGATTTACAATAAAATGTTTTTCAGTGCGATAAATGCTTTCAAACAATCAATAAATAAAGTAAACACATTTTACATAATTGAAGAATTCAATAATGTTGGCTCCAAATTTGAATTCTCTTCAAGTATAAAAATATTGATGCTCGGTCAATACTGTGATCAACTACTCAGTCTTCATGTAGAAATCTTAGTCATTACTAAAAATGTTTCCTCGGCTTACACTGTCTTCCTCAGAAATTAAGTGATGTTTAGTGGACACTAGAATTTTTCTCGGCACACACTGACTCGGTCAACACTAACATCACTTAACTTGAACATGATTTCTCTATTTTTGATCAGTCAAGCCTACCAATTTAGTCTTTAATCTTACTAGGATAAACAATACATTGTCTCATTATTGTACAACATAGTCAAGTACACTTTTTAGTATCAAGATAACTCAACATTTCCTTAGGTGCTATTGTTACCAACCTTGCCTATCCCCTTAGCAACACTCAAAATAGATATAGGTACTTTCCTAAGTAGCAACAGTCTTATCAGTTAAGATTTGACATCAATGACAATACAACAATTGCTTCAATTGTAGTTTCCAACAATCTTCCTCTTTGGCATTGATGGCAACACCATATGATATCACCTGAATAACACATGGATTACCAACCAATCCAAAAATTATCTGTCCATTAGAAAAAAAATTTTAATATCCTTCACTTCATTCTGATTCAGAATCTATAAGCCTCACTTATGCGACTGTCAAAAATATCCATATCTACCTCTATCCCGATTCTTCATTTCAGTTCACCATCTCCTTGCTTTTATTTTCAATGTCATGTGTTATTATATCATCTTAGTTCATCTCCCTCTTTGACAAAAATGCCAAAGCAACAACTAAAACACACATCCATCAGATGTAGATATTATCTATGCAGCTCAATGTTTCTCCCTTTGTCATCTTACTTATGATTGATTCCTTGTCTTTTCTCTTCTTCACAACTCTAGGCTAGTCCCCCTAGATGTGCTGACAATCTTCTGCATCAATCTATCAGATATTCTTCTATAGCATATTTGATGTAGTGCTCCTAGCTTAGCTAGGAAGCCTCAGTTAGGGGAAGGACCCCTAATTGACTTCTCAGATACTCATGTGCTTCTTTAGGTAAAGCTTTAGTGAATATGTCTACTAATTGTTCCTTTGTATTCACATATTCCATTCAGACTTGTTTATCTTGTACCAATTCTCTCAAGTAGTGATACTTGATTTCTATGTGCTTGGTCTTAGTATGCATCACTAGATTCCTATAAATGTTGATAGCACTTGTGTTGTCACAAAAAATATCAACAAGTTTAGTGATTTCTTCTTTCATGCCTACCAACAGTTGTTTTATCCATACCAAATTTGATCAGTTTATTGCAACAGAAAACATAGCGCGCTTCAACAGTAGATTGGGAAATGCACTTTTATTTCTTGCTCATCCAGGAGACTAATCTTTATCCAAGAAAGAAAGCTCCGCCACTAGTACTCTTTCTTTCATCTACATTTCCTACCCAATTTAGCATCTGTATATACTCTTAGTTCAAATCTTTCATCCTTCTTGTAATATATCCCATAGTCAGTAGTTCCTTTCAAGTATCTCATAATTCTTTTTAATTCCATCCATGGTGGTTTTCTTAGGATTGGTAGAGAATCTTTCCACAATCCCAATAGCTAGTGTAATATCTGGTCTACTATGTACAACATACTACAATTTTCCAATCATGGATATGTACAAAGTTTGGTTCACTTCTACAGCATCATCATTCTAAGATAACTTTTGTCTAGTAGCCATAGGAGTACTCACTGGTCTAGAATCTTCCATCCCAAAAAAATTTAGTATTTCATTAACATTCTTAGACTATGTAATGAAAATTCCTTTCTTCATCTGGTATACTTGTAAACCAACAAAGAATTTGATCTCACCAAACATGCTCATTTCAAATTTAGTTTGCATTTCATTTGAAAATATTTTACACAAAGCAATGTTGTCCACCAAAAATAATATCATCCACAAAATTTTTTGCCAATAGGATACCTTTACCTTCTTCATCTTTCATGTACAGATTGCTTGTGGCATTTGTTCTTGAAAATCCAATCTGTATCAAGTAGTATGCAATCTCTCATACCATGCTTTGGGAGATTGTTTTAATCCATATAGTACTTTGTTTAGTTTTCATACCATGTGTCTTCTATTTGGATCAATAAAAACCTTCTGGCTGTTCTATGTAAACTTCTTCTTCTAGTATACCATTTAAGAATGAACACTTGACATCCATTTGATAAACCTTGAAATATTTATAAGTAGCATATGCAAGCAGAGTTCTTACTCCTTCCAATCTAGCTATAGGGGAAAATATCTCCCCATAATCTATTCCTTCTTCTTATGCGTAGCCTTTCCATACTAGCCTATCTTTGTTCCTAGTTATTTCACCTTTTTCATTCAACTTATTCCAGAACACCCACTTTGTTCCTATAACATTTTTGTTTTCAGGGTCTTAGCACTAGAGTCCAAGTATCATTCTTCTCTATCTGGTCTATTTCTTCATTCATTTCTTGTATCCAGTCTTCATTGTCTAATGCCTCTCTAGTTGACTTAGGTTCAAATTCACACAGTAAACATGTTGGATACATTTTCTTATTTCTAGTCAAAATTCCAGTATGTTTGTCTCCAATTATTTTTTCAGGCTTGTGATGTATTTTTACATATTTTTCCAAAATGGGTTCAGTTCTTGTCTCTTCTATTTCATCAGGTTCCTCAACAAGATTTTCAATATTCAGCTTCTGAATGCTCGGCAACCTCTTCCTGATACTTGGCAACATTATCTTGTCACTCAGCATGTTCTTGTTCTCTTTCGGTACTATTTTCCTGATGCTTGACAACCTCTTCCTATCACTCGACATTTCTTACCCAAGACTTAGCATCAAGTGCATGCATGTTACTTGCCCCTTCTTCTTCTTCTTCAATATACACAAAAGATCTATAATCTTTTGGCTCTCTTTTTCTATCAAATTCATTTCTTTCTACATACTCATCAACTTTTACATTCACACTTTCCACAATTTTGTTAGTGTTAGAGTTCAAACACTTATAAGCTTTACTTTTTGTGGAATACCCTAGGAATATGCCTTCATCATTTTTAGCATCAAACTTTCCATTCCTATTGTCTTTTAATATGTAGCATTTTCTTCAAAGATTCTAAAGTATTTAACACTCGGTGCATTCCCATACCATAATTCATAGGGTGTTAGATTTGTACCTTTCTTGATCTGTAACTAGTTAAGAGTGTGGACAGCTGTACTTATAACTTCTTTCCAATATTTCTATGCCACATTCTTTTTAGTCAACAATGTCCTTGTACAATCCAAGATAGATCTATTTCTTCTTTCTACTATACCATTCTGTGGTGGTGTTCTAGGTGCAGACATCTGCCTTTTGATCCCTCTATCATTGCAAAATAGATTGAATTCATTTGATGTAAATTCTCCACCTTGGTCAGATCTAAGACATTTTAGGTTCCTACCTGTCTCCTTCTCAACCTTAGCCAAATACCACTTAAAAAATTGAAAAAGCATCAAATTTTTCTTTTAAAAACATTACATGCATCATCCTGGTATGATCATCAACAAACAAGATAAAATATATAGCACCACAATAAATTTGTACACCCATAGGTCCAAAAAGGTCAATGTGAACCAAATCTAAAATGTTATCAGAAGTAAAGGGATTTTCTCTTAAAACTTGACTTTGTCATTTTTCCTAACTGACATTCCTTGCACATCACATTCTTAGGTTTCTTCAATCTAGGTAGACCTCTTACTTCTTCTTCTTACCTTATTTCTACTAGATTATCAAAGTTAACATGACATAGCCTCTTATGCCATAACCAAATGTCATCAAGTTGTGCAACCATACATGCTTCTTCAGATAGGTCAAGATAGAACAAATTACCTCTAGTCTGTTCTCCACTTCCAATCATTTCACCAGTAGCATCAAATATTTTTAGCTTTCTTGTGATGAAATTCCACTCAGTATATCAATGTTGTTGAGCTGTGCAACACTTAGCAGATTATAATTTAGACCTTCAACCCAATATGCATTTTCACAAGAGATCTTATCAGTCAGTTTAATCAAACCTCTTCCTCTAACAAGACATGGTGCATCATTACCAAATTTTTACACTTTTACCTCTATAATGATGTAAGGTCTCAAACTTACTCTTGTCACCAGTCATATGATATGAACAACCACTGTCAATAATCCATTTTTCATTCTTGTTCACATAGGAGATCAATGCAGTTTTCTCATCCTCATCAGATTCATCTTTCATTGCAACATAGACTACCTCAATTTCAAAATCATCACTATCAGTGTTAGTTTCTTCTTTAGCAATGTAACAAGATTTCTTACCTTTTCCTTTGTGGTCTTTGTACCTTCCGTAGCTTTTATCATCTCTTCTATCTTTGTGGTTTTCTTTTTCTTTCTTCATCTTTATCATTCCTATTAGGACATCTAGCAGCTATATGACCGACTTTGTTACATGCAAAACATATAATAGGG